>BQNB010002360.1:0-125962 GCA_026074375.1 Tanacetum coccineum
TGTGTTATGATTATGTATGCTTTTGATGTCACACCATATTTGTAATACTTCTACCCTTTTTGGGTCGGGGCGTTACAGTTTTTGCTTTGCAGTATCGTAAAATCTTAAGATCCTAAGATCAAGATCAGGATCGGGATCTTAACAACCACGGAATCAACACTTAAATTGGGTCATTTTGAATCACCACTTTGTATTGTAATCAACAAAAAAAGATATGTATCCGTATAAAAAGTATGCATCAATGTAACTAAACGCATTTATGGTGTTTGTTCATAGTATCGCATGTTAAGAATTTCTCACAAGATCATGATTCATGTTATATATTAAGTGTTTAACAAAGGATCGTTAAATGTAAACACGTATTAATATTAGTTAAACCTTTAAAAGTTAAACGTGAGGGACTAATATGTTAAAACCAGAAAAGGAAGCTTAACTTGCATGCCAAGTTACAAAGTGCTTGACTTGCACTCCAAGGCTTTGAAGTGGTGGGAAGTTCACTTGCATGCCAAGTAACAAAGGACCTCGAGCGAGAAGTTTCTAAACAGGAGATTAAAACGGTTGTTTGGGGCTGTGGCACAGACAAATCCCCGGGCCCTGACGGGTTTTCTTTTGGCTTTTATAGGCATTTTTGGCCTGTTATTGAGCACGATGTTTATATGGCTGTAAATCATTTCTTCATTCATGGAGAAATTCCTCCTGGTTGTAACTCATCATTTATAGCTTTGATCCCAAAAGTCCCGGACGCTAACTTGGTCAAGGACTTTAGACCTATTAGCCTCATTGGAAGTATCTACAAGATCATTGCCAAGATTTTGTCTAACCGGCTTGTTAATGTTTTGGGGGACATTGTTAATGAAGTGCAATCTGCGTTTATCGCCGAAAGACAAATGTTAGACGGCCCGTTTATTCTTAATGAGATTCTCCAGTGGTGTACCAAAAAGAAGAAGAAAACTCTAATTTTTAAGGTCGATTTTGAAAAGGCCTTCGATTCGATTAGATGGGATTTTTTAGATGATGTTCTTAAAGAGTTCGGTTTCAGGTGTAAATGGCGTAACTGGATTCAAAGTTGCCTAACTTCTTCTAAGGGTTCTATTCTTGTCAATGGATGTCCTACGAATGAGTTCCAATTCTATAAAGGGTTGAAACAAGGCGATCCTTTATCCCCCTTCCTCTTTATCCTCGTGATGGAGAGCCTTCATTTATCTTTTCAAAGGATCGTAAACGCGGGGATGTTTAAAGGTATTGTGTTAGATCAATCTTTATGTCTTTCGCATATGTTCTATGCGGATGATGCTATTTTCTTAGGGGAGTGGAGTGACGGTAATATCTCCACTTTGATTCACGTTTTGAAATGCTTTTTTCATGCTTCGGGCCTTAAGATTAACTTGAACAAAAGTAAGATAATGAGGATTAATGTGGAAAGTGCTCAGGTCATCCAAGCGGCTGCAAAGTTAGGATGTCTCGTTCTTAAGTGTCCTTTCTACTATCTTGGGCAAGAGTGTAGGTTCTGATGGACAAACGTGTTCCAAGCATGGCAAGAGATAGTTAAAAAATGTGAAGTCTGCGGCTTTCAAAATGGAAATCTAAAACGAGTTACTATGGTGGTCGTTTAAACTTTGTTGAAAATCGTTTTAGGATCTATTCCAGTCTTTTCACACAACTGTCTATTTCAAGTTCCTTCAAAGGTGGCTTCATATCTTAGTCTAATAGAATCATTTCTTTTAATGGCCATGATCCGGGTAGTAAAATGGCTTCTTGGTTAAATGGAACTATGTTTTGACAGACAAAAAACAAGGCGGGCTAGGCGGTCCTAGCTTATCTGCGTTAAATAGAGGCTTTGATGATTAAGTGGGTTTGGAAGTTTCGCTCGCAAAAAGAACTCTCTTTGGACTAAAGTTAATGGTGCTATTCACGTGAGGGTGGTAAAATTCATTCGGAATGGACTTCACTTGGCAAATCATGTTGGCTTTCGATTTTGAGATGAAGTTCGATCTCTCCAAGAGAAAAGGGTATGTACGTTTTTTGATTATCTGACTCTCTAAGATGAGAAATGGGGATCACCAAAAGTCTGGTTGGATCATTGGCATACAAGGGCATTTTAAAACATTTCCTTCCCAGATTATACGAGCTTGAATCCTCAAAGGATGTTTCGTTAGTTCCAAGATAGGCGACACGAGTTTAGGTCTCTGCTCCTTCCGTCAAATTCCTAAGGGGGTAGTCGAGCAAAACAATTCGACAGCTGGTAGAATGGTTCGTTATCTGTCACTATCGTACCTTCGGCAGACAGATGGAATTGGAATCTGGATGAGTACGGGTAATATTTCGGTGGCCTCTGCTCGTAACGTATCAAATGAGATATGCCTTCCAATATTGGAGAAGAAACTAGATGGGTAAAGGTGTCCGAATAAAAATTCAATGGTTCTAAAGCCTGGAAAATACAAGACTGATGCTTTACCTACCACCCTGTTTTTCAAACATTTCTCTTGTTAAGGTATTGACATTCAGTAGATATGTCGTGGCCCATTTAGTAAATGCTATTGAATCGACGGCCAATTTTTTCTTAGGTGTGGAATTGATTGGGACATTGCAACTACGGTTATTGAGCTGGTGGAAATTGGATCACTGCAAACTTGAAAACTCATATTCAGAATGGAAAGTCTTGGCTTGTTTCAATTCGTATGGATTCCAAACTCAAAAAGAATGTTCGAAGGAGTTGGTACTACCAATTGGTGTTACTTTTGCAATCTATTCGAAACAACCCATTTGACTAGAGGAAAAAAACCTCGAAGTCGATGCTTATTGATAATGTAATTGCTATTCTTTTTATGGTGTAAGTATAGATTGAGGAATTGTAAGGCTAAAGCCTCGTTCGTAAGAACGAAGGCTCAAAAACCCCTATATTATTGTTTTGTAATCTAGCTCCTTGCTAGTTTTTGTTTCTTAATAAAATCGCCGTTCCAAAAAAAAAAACATCAACGATGTAAGCCCCCTTAACATTCTTAATCTCCTTGCAACAATTAACCATGATGTCATCAAACATTTTAACAAAATCATCCAAATCAAACATCTTAAACCCTCTTCATTTATCTCCAAAACCCTCATCACCTTTTTAAAAAAAATGATGTCACTGGAATAAGAAGACCTCCATTTATTTGGTACTCGTATTCCTCTTATGCTTTGGTACCCGTATTCCTCCAAAGCCATGATCATTAGCTTGGCAGACGGGGGAGACAATGGCGGCGGTAACGGCTGACGGCACATGATGTTGGCAAAGGTGGCGGCAGAACTAAATGGTAATGGCGGCAAAATCTGATATGTGAGACGACGTAATTTGGTGGTTTAAAGAAAGAAAGAGAAAGGTGTTTGTGTTTTTAAGAGAGATAAAATAGAGAGATGAAAATAATGTAATGAATTTTGTTAGTGTGTTAGGTTTTTATACTCGTATTTGAGTTTGTGGTTTACACTTAAATGATGTTTAATGGACCGTTACAAATGGACCACATGAATGCAGCAGTTACAATTGACTGAATTGATGACAATATCAATGTTAATAGTTACAAGTTGACTGTATTAAAAAACGTATATGGGCCGTTGCAATTTTACCATTTAATTGGTTGTTACATGTTTTGGGTTGTTACAAGTTTTGGCTATTAAATGATTTTAAAGGCTTTTAAATGTGTATGATAAATATTTTCTAATGGTTTTACATCTTTCCTAATAAAGTTAAGATTGAATAAGTAATAGTACTTATTTACGAATGTGTTTATTAGATGATTTAGGCTCGTAATTTTAGGTTATGGATATTTTAGATGCTATGATTATGTGTGTAATGTTTAATATTACGATGTAATTAAGATTAGAGTTAGAAATAAGATATTAACTTTTTATATAGGGAGTATAGAAGTCTAGATGTGAGATGTTACAAGTTTACTATTTAAGAAAATTAATTTTTTAATTGTAATTTTTTATTATTATTATGAGTACATTTGTTGGATGAATGTTATTTTTTTCAATTATTATTAGTAATTGTGTTAGATGATTGTTACGTTTTTTCTCTATTTGTTACAAGTCTACATTAATATTGGTTTGATGGCCGTTACTTTCGTAAATGTTATTAAAAACAACATAGAATTTGCCTACGCGTTACGACGGATTCAAATACATGCAATTTCTTCTAACTTTGAAATACAAATACATTTCATGACTTATACAAATCTTTGATAAATAGTGTACATCGTTAAATAAAGGTATCAAACAATTAAGATTCGTTAAATCTGTTTCTTATATTTGACATATCACACGTAAGTACGTAACAATAGATTTATACGTATCTGAAAGATCAAGGCACACCAAGGTTATTAATACAAAATGGTTCTTGACCTTGCACCTCACTAAAGTCTCATTTCCATCACTGCAACAAAAAAAAGGTCTTATTGACTCGAAAAAGTAGAGCTAATATTGTAAGTGAGTATTCGAGTGGTCTAGAAGCCCAATCAAACCCGAGCCCGGCCCCAAGTAAAAGCCCACACGCCCCATTAAAGTTGTGTATGTATATGATAAGTTGCCCATTTTGCAACAAGGAAAATTGGTGTTGGGTCACATTTGTAATCTTTGCAATTTAGATCAACCATTCATTTCTTACTCTTTAAATTTCTCTCTCTCACCACTCTCACAAGGAAATCTTCGATACGTACTCATCTATTTTATCTTGTTTTCAAATTCGAAATAGAAGATGGTGAAGTGAAAGTGATATTGGGTTATCGACATTTGGTATCACGAGCCTCGGGTGGGTTTAGTGTCTTTGTTGTTGTGAACTTATTCGAGCTTCTTGGTTCGGCTTTAAGAGCTTATTTTTTTTTCTTTCTTTCTCTATTCGTAGCTTATTTCAAGCTTTTGATTAGCTTATTTATCTAGTGGTCCAAACGGTTTAACAAGGCAAGAGACCAAGATCCAAGTATTAAGGAGCAAGGACGTTGGAGGTTTTGTTGTTTCGGTAGAAGACAAAGACAAGGACGGTTGTACATCTTGGAGTCTTGTGTGAACCGAACGAGTTCAAACCTAAAGGAACCGATCTAGCAAAAGTTCACGAGGAACCGAACTAGTCAAGTGTGTTGAGGCCACCGATCTAGTAAATTTTGTTCACGAACCGAACTAGTCAAAACACTTTGACAACCGATCTAGTTGTTTTCTTTTGGAACCGAACGAGACCACCGAACTAAACCACCGATCTAGTTGTTTTCTTTTGGAACCGAACGAGACCACCAAACTAAACAACCGATCTAGTCATTTGTACGTGGGAACCGAACGAGTTCAACTTAATGAACCGATCTAGTCGTTTTTCATAGAAGGACCCGAACGAGTTTAACATTTGATACAACCGAACGAGTTTCACATTTGGTACAACCGAACGAGTTCATTCTTAGTTCACCGATCTAGTTAAGACTAGTGTGAACCGAACGAGTAAAAACCTTTGAGCACCGAACTAAAAAAAACCCCTTCATGAACCGAACTAGTTGCTTCCCGAACTAGTCATTTTCAGAAACGAAACTTACACGTTATAAATCAATTCTATTTTCACGGTTTTTCTTGATTTAGTAAAATCCCGCGAAATACTCTTGTATTTTCTCGGTTTAGTCAAGACTTGTAAAATCCCGTAAAATAGTTTTCCACAACAACAACAATCACTTTACCTGCTTAAGATCCTACAAATCATTTTCACTTCATAATTTAACAAATCATTCATCATGACAACTCCAATTGTAACTTCCACAACCGACAGTCAAATGCATAACAACATAATGGCAGCTGGTTCAAGGGATCGTCCACCAATGCTTGCAACAGGACGATATGCACAATGGCGATCACGGTTCTTACGATACATTGATACAAGACCAAATGGTGATGCCTTACGGAAGTGCATTCTCAAAGGTCCATACACTCCAACGATTGTCACAACACCAGCTGTTCCTGCAACAGAGGATTCTCCAGCAGTTCCTGAACAAACAACAGTCGAGACAGTTATGAATATGACTCCTGAAAACAGAGCTCATTTTGAATCAGAAAAAGAAGCGATTCATTTGATATTGACTGGAATTGGAGATGAAATATACTCAACTGTTGATGCATGTCAGACAGCTCAAGAAATGTGGGAAGCCATCGAAAGGCTACAACAAGGTGAATCACTCAATATTCAAGATGTCAAGACAAACTTATTTTGGGAGTTTGGTCAATTCACCTCTCACGATGGAGAAACAATTGAGTCTTACTACACAAGATTCTACAAGATGATGAATGAAATGATCAGAAACAATTTGACAGTTGCTACGATGCAAGTCAATGTTTAATTTCTTCAACAACTTCAACCAGAATGGTCAAGATTTGTAACAATTGTCAAGCAACAACACAAGTTGGATGAAGTTTCATACCATAAGCTCTTTGACATTCTGAAACAATACCAAAATGAAGTTAATGAACTCCGTGCTGAAAGAATGGCCAAGAATGCTAACTCATTAGTACTTGTTGCTACTGCTCAAACACTTCAAGACCCTTATTACCAAACATCAAAACCTCACAAATCATATGCACCAACATCAAAAGATTCACTTCCAACCAGATCTCATGCAACTACAAGATACAAAGGCAAAGAGATAGCCAAACCAATCACACCACCATCTGAGTCAGCTTCTGAAGAAGACAGTGATCCTGAACAAGCTCAGAAGGATAAAGACATGCAGAAAAATTTGGCTCTCATTGCAAAGTACTTCAAGAAACTCTACAAACCTACTAACAACAACCTCAGAACTTCCTCAAACACCAGAAACAAGAATGTGGATACTACTCCAAGGTATAAGAATGACAATCAAACTGGAGAGTTTGGAAATCAGGGGGCAGTGAATGTTGTTGGGGCTAGGGAAACTGTAGGTGGTCCAGTAGTTCAACAGTCTGGGATACAATGTTTTAACTACAAGGAATTTGGTCATTATGCTAAGGAATGCAGAAAGACAAAATGGGTTAAAGACTCTACGTATCACAAGGAAAAGATGTTGCTGTGTAAACAAGCTGAGAAAGATGTTCAACTTCAAGCAGAGCAATCTGACTGGCTAGCAGACACGGATGAAGAGATTGATGAACAGGAGTTGGAAGCACATTACAGTTACATGACAAAGATTCAGGAGGTTCCTAATGTAGACTCAAGCACAAACGCTGAGCCATTGGAACAGGTACAATACGATACTGACGATAATGTGTTTGCCAATGACATATAACATTTTAACCAATCTGAATCCATTAGTAACACATGTGCAGTGGAAACGGGTGATACTAGTGTCACTCCTGACTCACCGGATATGTGTGATAATGATATTCAGGATGACCAAAATGATGTAGAATGTGATGATGAGCGTGTTGCACTTGCTAATTTAATTGCTAATTTAAAGCTTGATGTATATGAAAATAAAAAGATTTAAAAGCAATTAAAGAAAGCAAATGCAACATTGACTCAAGAGTTAACTGAGTGCAAATCTATTCTTGCGGAAACTAGTAGAACTCTAGGGGAATCTAATAGTATTCGGGATAGTTGCTTAGTTGCACTTCAAAATAAACAGACTGAGTTTGAGAGGTTCAAGGCCTTTAATGATCGTACAGTTGACTATGACAAACTTGAACGAAGGTTAAATGAAACTCTAGGACTATTAGCTCAAAAAGAAATTGACATAAAAGAAAGTTTAAAAGTTAAAGCCTATGAAATTTTAGTTGTCAAAGAGAAACATGATGAGTTAGTCAAACATAGTCTTTTAACCAAGTCACATTACGAAGGTCTTGTCAAGGAGAAAACAAAGGTAATAACGGATTTGAAGCTTAAGGAAGAAAAAGATATTGACAAAATGATTTCAATGGAAAACCAGTTAAAGTTTTTGAATGAAATTGTTTACAAACGGAGTCAATCAATCCAAACCATTCATATGTTAGCACCCAAATGCCCTACATTTAATGGAAGACCTACCTTTGCCAATCCAAGGTACCTCAAAAAGGCTCAAAATGAGATACCATGTTTGTATGCGATCCCACATGACCAATCTGATCCTGCAAACAGACTCGTCCCCGATCGGGAAGAGACTCTGACTCTTGATAACGAGAGTCGATCAAAATTGAATAAAGACTTAGTGAAACCTTTTGACTACACAAAGTTAAATAGTCTTTATGAAATTTTTAAACCCCCGACTCAGCATTATGAAATTCAGTTCGCACAGGCAAATGAAATAAGAAAGAAAATGTGGAGAAAATCATTTGTGAAAACAAAACCAAATATTTTCAAAAACATAGATTTCTTACCAGTGTCTAAATCAATAAGCAAAAGTAGACAAGCATATAATGTCATGACGAATAACATTAATCATCTGAAAGAAATTGTCAATCAAGCATGGGTAAAACATTCAAACGACCTTCTTCATCTTCGTAACCCAACTGCGCAAGATATGGAAATCCTAGTTAAGACATGTTTGATGCCCCTTGCCCTTAAGACTCAGAATGATAGTTTCGCATTTGTACATGAACTTAAGCAAGAAATGCATGCAGATTTAAAGTACGTTGAATCTCTTGAAGATGAACTTGATGAACTTGAATCTGATAAGGCAGAATTTTCCAACATGTATGATATGCTTTTGCAAGAATGTGTGTCTAAAGATGTTATGTGTTCTTATTTGCAATCTTCATCTGATTTAGATGAGATCACTGAATTACAATGCTTATATCTTCATAAAGTCAGGGAATGTGACTGTCTTGCACAAAAGCTTTCTGAACAAACTGAATTTGTAAGTAAAGAGATTTACACTGAGCTTTTACAGAGTTTTGCTAAATTAGAAAAACACTCAATTTCTCTTGAAATCGCTTTACAAGAATGTCAAGAACAACTGAAAAATGACACAGTTTGCAAAGAAAAGGCGTCAAATGTATTTCGAAAGGAACGTGAACAATATTTTGAAATACAAGATTTGAAAGCTCAACTGCAAGACAAGAACATTGCAATAAGTGAGTTAAAGAAACTCATTGAAAAATGCAAAGGAAAATCTGTGGACACTAAGTTTGATAAACCATCTGTTGTTCGACAACCAAATGCTCAAAGGATTCCAAAACCATCAGTTTTAGGAAAACCGGCTCCTTTTTCAGACTCTCTTGAGAGAAAATATTTTGCAAAGAAAAAGTCGGTTTTAAAAACTAATGAGTCAGAGGGTTTATCAAAACCAGTCACTCCACAGAATTTGCCTCAAACAGCAAAGCAAGCTGTAAGAAACACAAATGTGATTAAACCAGGCATGTATCGAATTGCAAGTAGTACCACACAAACTAGAGCACCACAGTTGAATCAGACTTCTAGGAATACTAATCCTCGCGTATCTACATCTACAGGAGTAGCTCACAAAACTAATGTTAGCAGACCACAGCCTAGGAGCAATCAAATGAAAGATAAGGTCGTGCCAAACACTAGTCATGTGAAGTTTAAGAAGACTGAAGTAGAAGAACACCCTAGGATTTCTAGTATTTCTAATCAAACAAAGTCTGTAACTGCGTGTAATGACAGTTTAAATTCCAGAACTTCGAATGTTAATGCTGTTTGTGCTACTTGTGGAAAATGTGTGTTTAATTCGAATCATGATGCTTGTGTTTCTAAGTTTTTGAAAGACGTGAATGCTAGAACTAAGAAGCCTAATGTAGTGCCTATTAGTACTAGAAAACCCAAAAGTCAAGCGAACAAATCTGTTGCAACACCCCATAAGAAAACAGTTGCATCAGAATCCACTATCACAAATTCAAAGAGTTACTATAGGATGTTGTATAAGAAGACTAATAAGGCATGGAAGTCTGGTGGATATGTGACAAACTATAAGGCAAATCAAAAGCCCAATCGTATTTTCTTTTTCGAAGATGAGAAGATATAAGAAATAATTAAACAGTACAATGATAGAAGTTGGATCCATTGAAAAGATTGAGAAGGTTTTCAAAAACGATAAATTTTTAACTTTAATTCAAGTTTTTCAAACGTAAAACTCATTTTAAAGTGATTATCATTCAAAATGTGTAAAAATAATAATTTGAATCAATGTTAAAAATCTCTCGATTTTGCGATATAAGTACAATACTGAATCATATGTACAAATTTAATGAATTATTACCATAACTCGATTTTAACAATGATTTGTGAATCAAATTTGTGATTTATAGATTCGATTCACTATTAAATGATGTTTACTTGTGAATAAAATCAAAAAATATGAATCAATTTGCTTAAACGAAGATTTTTCAATCTTCTCAAAATAAAAATCTTCTCAATTGAAGCAAAACCTACAATGATATATTACACAAATTAACTTATATTTTCGGTGGCCTCTGCTCGTAGACGTATCGATGAGATATGCCTTCCGAATATTGGAGAAGAAACTAGATGGGTGGCTAAAGCATCACCAACTCAAGCATGGTTATGGCATCGAAGACTTTCTCATCTCACTCCAAAAAAGAGAAAAAAAATAATAATTTAATAAAACATTTCTTTTATAAAAAATTATTTTGTGTTTATATTTTTGTAAAAAACACTTTTGTAAAAATGTAAGGTTTAGGACAAAAATTATTTTCTTGATCACTAATCATGTTTAATGATTTGTTTATCCATACATTAAGTGATTAATCTTAGAAATGAAATTTTACAATTAGTAATTTATAAACGTTTAATTTTATCGTAAACATTTTCACATTTTGTTATTATCAAAACTTCGAGAGGTCAAAAAATATAAATAACGTTTTTAGACATTATTTGTATTAACAGTTTTAATTTGACCCGCGGATCCACGGAGCCACCAAATACACATACGGATCTATCTAAATACACATACGGGTCCACCTAAATTCCTGCAAAGACCATATTTGGTTTTTTTTATAAATACCAACCATTTGCACATATTTTGGGTAACTTTTTTCACACATTTTCTCTTGCATATTTTCACACATTTAGGCATCATTTTAATCAAGTTTTTACAATATAAAATCACAAGTAATCATGTCTTTAAAACCCCACTAACCCTTGATCATAATGCTTCTAACTTTCATTTGTTGCAAGCATGGTTTTACATGATCATCCATTCAAGCAAGCTTAGAGATCTTGCCATCCTCATCTACCACTACCGCATATATGAAGATCTATTACAACAAGCAAAGAGACTTGTCATCTTTGTAACCTTTCGCATTTTCAGGTCATTTACGACTTCAATTATTCCATTATTTATTTTTAGAGTTTTGTGCAGTTGCTTTTAATTATTATCGTATAGTTAAATCGCGTGAACTAAAAATTATCATTTGACATAAACGGACACCAAACAAATAAAAATTTATATCAAGAAAGTGTTATATGATTATTAAGAGTATAATTTATAACTTTTTATAATTTATTTTTATTGGTTACGTAAATCGCTTACGTTTCGCAATAAATTACATTTAAGCGTACCCGGAAGCACCAATACCCATCTATACTCAAACAAATACCCACTTTTATACCCAATGCCCAAAATTTAATTAATTAATCACTTGATAAACCTTGTGGCCGGATCTAATAAGAAACACATAAACCAAATTCAAAATTTTACTTCCAAAATAATAAGCACATGTTTAAACAACACAAGTACACTTACACATCCCATTTTCTAGTAATTGTCTAATCTAGGTCCTTTTCTCTTACACCATGTACCATTACCACTCTTCCTAGTTCATGGTTTATTGAGGTGGTATTCTAATACTCTTTGCTATAAATAGCAAGTACTAAGTAAAATAAACATACACTCTCTCCATTTACAAGTAAACTTTACATATTTCTCTCCCATTTCAACCTTAACCCACGGCTTACATTTCACCAATTAGGGTTGTTATAGTTTGATTTCTAGCAAAGATACAAGTGTTCTAGCATTATTAGTAAGCATATCTAAGGTGATACAAGTGTATTGGAAGCTTGGATTTGGGTTTAATAAGGATTAATCAAGAAAACATATTTAGGGTTTTCTTGATTAGGGTTTTGAATTTGGAAGCTTGGTTAGGGTTTCTATCTTATGTTCATCATTCTACTCATCTAACATAAGGTCTATTTAAAGTATTCCATTTTCATTCATTCATTATCTTATGTGTACATACTTGTTATATATGTTAAACACCACCTAGATTCATTTTTGTGATATATGAAGTATTTTCAAGCTTATGTAATTAGAATTTAAATGTGTATATGGTGAATTAATGTTCAAAATAAAGGTACATACTTAGTATAAGTGTTAAATAATTTATAAGAATGAATTACAAATTAAATGGTGTTGAAGGTTTAATTACAAGTTGATGTGTAAAAGATCACAAGAACATGGATTTTACTTAGACAAGTGTTATGGACTTTTAGAGGACTTAATATATGTAAGATATATGGTACAAGACTTGGTAAAAGAATGGTGCAAAGTCCCTAAATAAAAGTAATTATAAAACATGTTTTATTAATCAAAAACCCTAATTAATTTTTAATACCTACTGTTTGAATTCGACACTAAACCTATACATTTTATGTTTTATTAAAATAGTACTCATCACAAGGATCGTAAGCATGTAAAGAACTTGAAAAACGGATTTATAACGAAGAAGATATGACATTTACGAGTTTACGTTAATTATTCGTATAAAAGTAATTTTATAAAAGTTATTTTATATAAATACTTCTTGTCTCAGATCTGATCTATAAAAATAGATGTTTTATAAACATAGTACTCTTTATAACGAATCTAAGGACATAAGAAACTCGAGAAACGGAATTAAAATGAACAAGTTGTGTATTTTATAAGTTATATATAATTAATTACATAAAAACAGTTTTTATGAACTGTTATGAATAGTAAATGTTATTGTTCATCAGAGGTTTTATCTTTATAAATATTATATTTTGATATATTTTCTCAATACAAAGTCGTTGACGTAAGAAACGTATAAAACGGAGTTAAAACGATAAAGATATGAAGTTTATAAAACCTTGTGCAATATTTTTACTTTTATACATTATTTTATAAAACAATTAAATTAATAATATAATGTCATTATATAACCAATAAAAATATTAAATCTTATATTTTTACAAATGATACATTGGTAAATAAAAATAACATTTGTCCTTACGGTTACAAGTACATATACTTTTATTTAACAAAGTACGGGTTAATTATTAATTTAACTTTTAAAGATTTAACAAAAACTAATAGGTGGTGGTGTGACTATATAACATGTGATGCTTTATTTATATATAATACATTATACTCATACGGCCTATAATTAATTAGGTTGCATTCGGATTGCCGAGACGATTCACTTATTTGATTTAGATAATCAATCATTCACTTACGGTGAGTTTATAGCCCCTCTTTCACTTGTTTTACATTTACTTTACAAATCTCGGGGGAGAATACATGCTCAATACAACTTATTTACATGTTCGTTTACAATATCTTTTACATACTATTCTACACACTTGGTTTACATACTTGATTTTGCAATTCATTACAAACACAATTACATGGTTGATTACAAACTTGGTTTCATACTTTGTCACATACTCATTTGCATACACGTTTACGAAATTGTTTACATACTCATTACAAACTCAATTACTTGATTTATATCACACTCTTTTCTACTTATGGATTTAAGTACTCAAAGCTATTTACGAATACAATGGTTAATTTTTATTGGACACAAGTGTTTTCGGTTATCATCTCCTGTTTACATGTGCCTAAGTAACATAACCCACCATTGCCCATTATCATGAACTGTTAAATTCTTGACCGGAGGACCGGTTGAGGAAGCGCGAGTGTATAAATAGATCTATTTGGGATTGACATCCCTGTTCGGGTGAGTAGCTCTCACTAGTTTCGACCGTATTGAAACACGAATGCATACATGTCGGAACAATTTGGATGTTACGGGTTTGAACATCTACAAGGGCCTTTATTTTGCATTAAATTGCATACATAGATGTCGAGCTTCAGTGTCACAGAGCTTAGCGCAACAGTAGATCATAATATGTGGTACTGTATTTGTTATAGTAGACCCATACATTTTGGAAAATCAACGATCTCACTGTCCATACTACTTATTGAACATTACTAATTTCTGAACACTTTTCATTATATTGCGGCGAAGCAATAAACACTAAACTCTTTCGGTTCTACATTTACTCTTACATTTTTGGCGATTATTATAAGGATTGAAATGGTCATACATACTTTATAAATCTTTGGATTTCAACATTTACATTTATACTTACAAAACTCTATGAACTCACCAACTTTAATGTTGACACTTTTAAGCATGTTTTTCTCAGGTGAATTAGATTGCTTGCTACTTGAAGTGCAATGGAGTCTACAAATGTCAAGATTTCATTAATATGGATTTCTACATACATACAAATGATCAAATCACGTGGTATATTTCATCAACTTTTCATTGTGATGCAATTCTGAACAAATGTACAATTAATGTCAAGAAAATCAACTAGATTACTTTTCAAACGACACATTTAGAGGTCGTTCTCTTGTATCTTGAGCTGTTGTATTATGAAGTAACGCCCCCTGACATATTTCCGCTGCGACACATTTTTGGGGGTGTTACAAATCTACTTTATTTATTATCTTGAAAGGGTTTTAAGAATTATTAAATCGTGATGACCCGATAATTAAACGTAAGCAAATTTTTGAGATTTCATTTATCTTAGTCCACAACTTTTAACAACGTGCTTTATTTGTATAAAGGAACTTCTATAAATTAATTTGGGATATCAGGCGCTGTGTCGAAATACTTAAGTATCATTTATTTTATCACATTTCTTATAAATACTTTGGAAGTAACAATATAATTCCGAACCATGTTCATTTTCAATTATCACTTTTAAATGATAACGCATGTCGTGGTGCTAAATACGCATCTGAGTTAATCTTTTGTTGTGTATCTTTTATAATAATTCACCGATAGTTGACTTATACCATGGTCCACTTTTCATTATGTAATATATACGAGTATATTACACACTTTGCGTTTACTTTTTATTTATTTTATTTAACCAACCAACATACTATTACAACTCATTAAATCTAAATCTTTTATCAACGTAATACGCGTTGATGACTCATTCATCGGAAAAACCCAAGTCACTATTATCCTAGGCTGAGTAGATATAACCCGTTAAGATAAATCCGCAACCTCTTGGTCAGGCCGTTTTAGTTTTCCCGATCAGTCTGCGCTTAATATGCGCATATCCCGCCAATCGTCTTCATCATCGATGTGAGCTTAGCCCCTCTTTCACTTGTTTTACACTTGCTTTATAAATCTCAGGTGGAGAATACATGCACAATGCAACTTGTTTACAATATCAATACAACTTTGTTTACAAATCATCTTTTACATACTTGATTTTTGCAATTCCAATAAAAACACAATTACAAGGTTGATTACATATTGGTTCAGACTTGTCACTTATCATTTGCATACACGTTTACTAAATGGTTACATACTCAAATACAAGCTCAATTACTTGAATTATATCACACTCTATCTACTATGGATTTAAGTACTCAAAGCTGTTTACGAATACAAGGTTATTTATTAGACACAAAGTGATTTCGTTATCATCTCTGTTTACGTGTTTGCCTAAGTGAACATAACCCACCATTGCCATTATCAGAACTGATAAATTCTTGACACGCAGGACCGATTAAGGAAGCGCAGAGTGTATAAATATATCTATTTAGGAAATTTTATTGAAAAACATCCCTAATTTGGGAGAGTAGCACTCACTAGTTTCGACTGAACTGAAAGCCGAATTCATAACATTGGAACAAATTGGATGTTACAGTTTTGAACACTACAAGGGCCATTTAGTTGCATTAAATTGCATACATAGATGTCGAGCTTCAGTGTCTCGAGCTAACGCAACATTAGATATTAATTAAGTGGTACTGAATCTGTTATAGTAGACCCAACAATTTGGAAAATCAACGCTCTCACTGTCCATAATAAAACTTATTGAACATTACTAATTTCTGAACACTTTTTGTTATATTGCGGCGAAGCAATAAACACTAAACTCTTTCGGTTCTACATTTACTCTTACATTTTTTACGATTATTATAAGGATTAAAATGGTCATACATACTTTATAAATCTTTGGATTCCAACAATTATATTTATACTTACAAAACTTTATGAACTCACCAACTTTAATGTTGACACTTTTAAGCATGTTTTTTCCTCAGTGAATTAGGATGCTTGGCTTACATTGATGTGCAATGGAGACCTAAAATTGACAGATTTCATTTATAGAATTTCTACTTACATACAAATGATCAAATCTCGTTGGGTTATTTTCAAGCTTTTCATTGTGATGCAATTATGGGACAAATGTTATATCAATTTCAAGAAAATCAACGAGATTACTTTTCAAACGACACATTTAAAGGTCGTTCTCTTGTATCTTGATCTGTTTATTATGTGAAGTAACTCCACCCCTGACAAATTTCCACCAGCGACACATTTTAGGGGGTGTTACCAAATCACTATATTTATTATCTTGAAAGGGTCTTGAAGAATTATTAAATCGATGACCCGGATAATTAAACGTAAGCAAAAATTTTTGAGATTTCATTTATTTGTCCCAAAACTTTACAATCGTTGCGTTTGTTTGTATAAGGAAACTTTTCTATAAATCATTTTGGGAAATCCCCCCCTGGGCGAAGGTGGCTAATTAACTTAGTAAATCATTTATTTTATCACCTTTCTTATATAATACTTGGAAGGTACCATATAATTAGACCATTTCATTTCAATTATCACCTTTTAAATATAACGCATGTCGTGTGCTAAATACGCATCGAGTTATTCTTTGGTCGTGATTATCTTGTTATAAATTCACGAGGTGACTTAACACATGTCCTTTTCATATGATAATATATACGGAATATATAACACCCATTGCGTTTTACTATTATTTATTTTATTAACCAACTCACCAACCAATTACAAACTTTAAATCTATATCTTTTATCAACGTGTCGCGTTGATAAGTCACTCATACAGCGGAAAAACCTAAACAAGTACATTAATCCTAGGCTAGTAAGTAGTATAACCTTAAGATAAACCCTGCAACCTCTTGGACTGAGCCGTTTTAGAATTCGTTCTGTCTGGCTCGATAATATCGCTTTCCCGCCAATCGTTACGTTCATCATCGAAGTTGAGTTTATAGCCCTCTTTTCACCTTTTTTTACATTGCTTTTATAAATGCTCGGGGGAGAATACATGCCTCAATACAACTTGATACATATTCATTTGCAAATCTTATACATACTTGATTTTGAAAATCATTACAAACACAAATACAAGTTGATTACAAATTGGATTCATACTTTGTCACATACTCATTTGTGTACACGTTTACGAAATTGTTTACATACTCATTACAAACTCAATTACTTGATTTATATCACACTATTTTCTACTTATGGATTTAAGTACTCAAAGCTGTTTATGAATACAATGGTTATTTTATTGGACACAAGTGTTTTCGGTTATCATCTCCTGTTTACGTGTTTGCCTAAGTAACATAACCCACCATTGCCCATTATCATGAACTGTTAAATTCTTGACCGGAGGACCGGTTAAGGAAGCGCGAGTGTATAAAATTAGGATCTAATTTGGGTTTGACATCCCTATTTCGGGTGAGTAGCTCTCACTATTTCAGACTGTACTAAAACACTAATGCATACATGTCAGGAACAATTTGGATGTTAACGGGTTTGAACATCTACAAGGGCCTTTATTTGCATTAAATTGCATACATAGATGTCGAGCTTCAGTGTTACGAGCTTAGCGCAACAGTAGATATTAATTATGTGGTACTGTATCTTTTATAGTAGACCTATACATTTTAGAAAATAAACGATCTCACTGTCCATACTACTTATTGAACATTATTAATTTCTGAACACTTTTCATTATATTGCGGCGAAGCAATAAACACTAAACTCTTTCGGTTCTACATTTACTCTTACATTTTTGCGATTTATCTAAGGAATTGAAATGTCATACATACTTTATAAATCTTTGGATTACAACATTTACATTTATACTTACAAAACTCTATGAACTCACCAACTTTAATGTTGACACTTTTAAGCATGTTTTTCTCAGGTGAATTAGATGCTTGGCTTACTTGATGTGTAATGGAGTCTAAAATTGGACAAGATTTCATTTATGGATTTCTACTTACATACAAATGACAAATCTCCGATGGTATTTTTCAGCTTTTCCATTGAGATGCAATTATGGGACAAAATTAACATCAATTTTCAAAGAAAATCAACGAGATTACTTTCCAACGACACATTTAGAGGTCGTTATCTTTATTTGAGCTGTTGTATTATGAAGAAACGTCACCGGACATATTTTCCCTGCACCCCTTTTTTGGGTTGTTACATACCACCCCGTGTTTTAGGTTGCAAAATCGCTTTACAAATTTTAGTGTTGATATAGACGTAAATTTTTTTATATGTTTATGCTTACAAAAATAGTTGTATCTTTCAAATCATAAATGATATACTTATAATATTTATATCCCTAGTTTCATTTTTAAATGTACATTATAGATTATAAGTCATCTTTATACTTATTTTAAGTAAATGTATACTTAATGTCACTTCATTATACAAAGGTCAATTTGGTATTTTTGGCTAAAAATTCACTTTTACTATTTTTGATGCCATTTTCAAACAATAAGGAATTGGTGGACTATCCAACTAGATTAGATTGTACATAAGTTTAGCTACAACCCATAGTTTTACCTTTTTAGTCAACTCAGTCCAAAAATGTCACTTTTAAACACGTCTTTACAGTAAGGTCAGATTAGACCCATTTTAGTAAAAATGGCATAACTCACTCATTTTTAACTTTCCATTGCATGGACAATTAGCTACATCATCACAAAGCATTGTTTTACCACTTTTACAAGCAATATCACCCATTTGACCTACCTAGATACTCGTATTATTCTGTTCTTTACAGCCTTGAATTTTTAAGTGTTTTCTAATGATTCTTACTAGTTGATCCATTCATTTACCACCTAGATCTATGCATGCATGCTTTGTTTTTATTATTTGATCATCATAAACTTTACATATACATCAAAAAAAATAATTTAAACATATACATTTGGAATGGAAAAATGAAAGTTCAATAAAAATAAGTAGAGATTATACCCAACAAAGTGAAGAAAATAATGAACAAATAACAAAAACATTGAAACCCTTAGCATCAAAACAACTCCTAATATATTTTATCACATCTTAATTATTCCAAAGACATGATAAAAACTTGTTTCTCTTCAGGCCCCAAAATGGTAATACAAAACTTCTGGAAACCTCATTTAAATCAATTCAAAATATAGGAAACCATACTAGGTAAGCATTTCACTAGTAGGTTATAAAGATTGAGGTAAAATTAGTATGAATAATGATGTTTATTGTGGTGTGGCACAACAGCATAAAGGAGAGAACAAGAGAGGTGTATGTGATTTTGATTTTTTTTTTGTAACTTATGAAGAAATGAGAAAGTGAGAGTGAAGGAGTGGGTTTATAAAATCTACACATGCAAATGGACTAGGACAAATGTCCTAGTCTCTCACCCAACCTTTGTGCCACGTCCTCGAAAGAGTGTGGTGGTTGGTCAAATTTTATGTTTAAAATTTGTATATTTTAGTGTTTAGTGTATAATTTTTAAGATAGGTGGGTAGTTTTTGAAGGCTAACGGTATAAACGGAAAAGAATAACTCGAGAGTTAAAGGCAAACACACGAAGTAAAAAAAGAACAAGAAAAAAAATAGTACTAACTATGTACAAAATCGGGATACTTTTCTGAAAATTTTAAATTACGTACGGTACTAGACGAACAATAATTATAAACATTGCTCGTAATAATTTTACGTAAGGTACGAAAAGAAAATGCACATAATACGAAAAATAAAAACGAATGTAATAAAAATATTTCTACGGCATTTTAAAAATATAAACGTCGATGCTTAACGTAGGATTCGCCAATTCTTGTAAAAACGTGCGTAAAAATTACAATTGTAAGCCTAATGTCTCCCGGTTAGTCTGGAGTTCATACTCAACATGACAATGAAAATTTAATTAAAATTCGATGATAAAAATAATGACCTGAAATTGATGGATGTCACAGCATTCCTCCTAACAAGGATCTTCTCCACGAAGATCAAATTCATCATGTTGCTTCGCATTCATGTTAAAAACGAAAGAGAAGAGGTATTTCTTCCACATCCTGGTCCTTCCCTTCCCAAGTATATTTCGTCCACGACTCGAGTCCCTTCAACTTTAACTAAAGGATCACGACATTGCTTAAGTTTTTTCACACTTCTCTATCCATGATCTCAAGGGTTCTTCGATGAAATTGCAACTTCCTCTCGTCAAAAAAAAAAAAAAATTAAAAAAAAAATTAAGAATGATCCTTACTTCGTCGAGTGGAATGATAAGTTCTTCATCTGATAAACATTTCTTTAAATTCGACACATGGAATGTATTGTATATTTCTTGAAGCTCTCGGGGTAATTCCAGTTTATATGCCACCGGACCTATTCTTGATAAAATCTTGAATGGTCCAATATAACGGGGACTTAATTTCCCACGTTTTCCAAATCGAACAACACCTTTCCACGGTGATACTTTTCAAGCAAAACTTTGTCACCCCCACTTCCGAACTCCAAAGTTTTACGTCTCACATCCGCATAACTTTTCAGTCTACTACGAGCACTAATACTCGGTTTCTTGATTATGCACAATCATCTCTGTCGTTTCACGAATCATTTCTGGTCCCGTGAGTTGGGCATCTCCAACCTCACTCCAACAAACTATTACAACTTTAAATCTAAATCTTTTATCAACGTGTCGCGTTGATGTACTCATTCATCGGAAAACCCAAGTACATTATCCTAGGCTAGTAGGATATAACCGTTAAGATAAACCGCAACCTCTTGGTCGGGCCGTTTTAGTTTTCCGTTCTGTCTGGCGCTTAATATGCGCATTCCCGCCAATCGTTCTTCGACATCGATGTGAGTTTATAGCCCTCGTCTTATCACTTGTTTTACAATTGCTTTATAAATCATCGGGGAAAAACATGGCACAATACAACTTGTTTACATATTCGTTTGCAATATCTTTTACATACTTAATTTTGCAATTCATTACAAACACAATTACATGGTTGATTACAAACTTGGTTTCATACTTTGTCACTTACTCATTTGCATACACGTTTACGAATTGTTTACATTACTCATATACAAGCTTAATTAACTTGATTTTATATCTCACTCTTTTCTACTTATGATTAATAACCAAAAAGCTGTTTATGAATACAATGGTTATTTTATTAGACACAAGTTTTTCGGTTATCATCCTCCTGTTTTACGTAGTTTGCCTTAAGTAACTTAACCCACCCATTGCCCATTATATGACAGTTAAATTTCTTGACCGGAGGACCGTTAAGAAGGACGCTATGTATAAATAGATTCTATTTGGATAGACAGTCCCTAATCGGAGTGAGTAGCTCTCGACTATTTTCGACTGAACTGAAACAAGAATGCATACATGTCGGAAACAATTTGGATGTTAACGAGTTTAAACATCTACAAGGGCCTTTATTGTATTAAATAGCAACATAAAGTCGAGCTTCAGTGTCACGAGCATAGCGCAACAGAGATATTAAATATGTGAAACTTGTATCTGTTAAATTAGAGAAACCCAAAACATTTTGGAAAATCAACGATTTCACTGTCCATAACAACTTATTGAACATTACTAATTTCTGAACACTTATCCATTAAATTTCACGAAGCAATGAAACACTAAACTCTATCGGTTCTACATTTACTCTTACATATTTACATTATTAGCGATTATTAATAAGGATTGAAATGGTCATTACATACTTTCTAAATCTTTGTAATTCAACATTTACAATTAAACTGATACAAAACTCTATGAAACTCACCAACTTTAAATGTTGACACTTTTAAACATTTTTTCTCCAGGATGAATAGATGCTTGGCTTACTTGATGTTGCAATGGTCTAAAATTGACAAGATTTCATTTATGGATTTCTACTTACATACAAATGATCAAATCTCGTTGGGTTATTTTCAAGCTTTTCATTGTGATGCAATTATGGGACAAATGTTATATCAATTTCAAGAAAATCAACGAGATTACTTTTCAAAAAACGACCACATTAAGAGTCGATCTCTTGTAACTTAGCTGTTGTATTATGAAGTAACGCCCCCTGACATATTTCCGCTGCGACACATTTTTGGGGGTGTTACAAATCTACTTTATTTATTATCTTGAAAGGGTCTTAAGAATTATTAAATCGTGATGACCCGATAATTAAACGTAAGCAAATTTTTGAGATTTCATTTATCTAGTCCACAACTTTACAACGTGCGTTTTATTGTATAAGGGAACATTCTATTAAAACAATATGGATATCTGGGCGCGAGTCGAATACTTATTATCATTTATATTTAATCACCTATTCTGTATAAAAAACTTGGAAGGTACCATATATTTATAGACCAATTCAATATAATTATCACCTTTTAGAATATAACGCATGTCGTGTGCTAAAATACCATCGAGTTAATTCCTTTTGGTTGTGTAACTTGGTATATAATTCACGATGTGACTTATACACATTGGTCACTTTTCATATGTAATATAATACGGATTATATTACTAACAAATTTGTTGCGATTACTATTAATATATTTTATTTAACTAACCACCGAAACTATTACAACTTAAATATAAATCTTTTATCAACGTGTCGCGTTGATGTACTCATTCATCGGAAAACCCAAGTACATTATCCTAGGCTAGTAGGATATAACCGTTAAGATAAGCCGCAACTTCTTGGTCGAGCCGTTTCAGTTTTCCGTTCTGTCTGGCGCTTAATATGCGCATTCCCAAGTCCCATCCCTGGCCAATACGTTCTTAATCATCATCGATGTGATTTATTATAGCCCCCTTTTTCACTTGTTTTTACAATTGCATTATAAATCCGGTGGATAATACATGCGCACCAATACTACTTGTTTTCAAATTTCGTTTGCATATCTTTACAAACTTGAATTTTGTCAATTCATTAACAAACATAATTACATGTTGAATACAAATTGGTATTTCATACTTAGTCACTTACTCTCATTTGCATACAAGTTTTACGAAAATTGGTTCACATACTCCTTTACAAGCTCAATTACTTGATTTATATCACACTCTTTTCTACTTATGGGTTTAAGTACTCAAAAGCTGTTTATGAATACAATGGATATTTTATGGACACAAGAGTTTCGTTATTCATCTCCTGTTTACGTGTTTGCCTAAGTAACATAACCCACCATTGCCCATTATCATGAACTGTTAAATTCTTGACCGACCGGTTAAGGAAGCGCAAGTGTATAAATAGATCTATTTGGGTTGACATCCCTATTCGGTGAGTAGCTCTCACTATTTCACTGTACAGAAACACGAATGCATACCTGTCGGAACAATTTGTGATTAACGGTTAGAACATCTACGAAGGGCCTTATAATTGCATTAAAATGCATCCATAGATGTTCGAGCTTTAGTGTCACGACTTAAGCGCAAAACAGTATATATTAATTATGTGGTACTTGTATCTGTTATAGTAGACGCCATACATTATTGGAAATCAACTTCTCACTGTCCATACTACTTATTGAACATTAGCTAATTTCTATATTCTGAACACTTTTCATTATATGCGGCGAAGAATAAACACTAAACTCTTCGGTTCTACATTTACTTTTTTCATTTATACGATATTATAAGGGATGAATGTTCATACATACTTTATAAATCATTGGAATTCAACATATACATTTATACTTACAAAACTTATGAACTCACCAACGTATAAT
Organism: Tanacetum coccineum; assembly: GCA_026074375.1. Classification (NCBI taxonomy): domain Eukaryota; kingdom Viridiplantae; phylum Streptophyta; class Magnoliopsida; order Asterales; family Asteraceae; genus Tanacetum; species Tanacetum coccineum. Next base: position 24,059 of record BQNB010002360.1, read on the forward strand.
GTGACAAAGAAATTATAACAAAAAACAAAGAAGAGAAAATAAAAAAGAACAAACAAATAAAACAACAAAAAAATAAAGAAAAAAAAAAAAAAAAAAAAAAAACAAAAAAAAAAAAAAAATACCAAAAAAAAAAAAACCAAAAAATAAAATAAAAAAAAAAAGAAAAACATAAAAATAAAAAACAAACAAAAACACAAAAGAAAAACAGAAGAATAACATAACTATAAACGAACCCCAAAACACCACAAAACCTCACAAACACCCAACCACCATACAATCCCTCCACAACACAAACCCACCCCCAACCCACAACTAACCACACCCCCTAACCCTCCCCCCACCCAACCCTTCCACCCCAACCGCACACCAACCAGCCTCCGACCCCCCACCATACAGCAAACAACCCACATCCGCACAACAAAAACCCACCCTTAACACAACCAACCAAAAAGGAACAACAAAAAACAAAGATCTACAGAAATACCAAAAACAAACAACCCAACAACCACCATACAACCAACCCACCACAACCAACCCCGCAAACACCCTCACCACCCGCCCCCCACCAATGCAACCCCACACCCCCCCCCCCCCCCCCCCCACCACTACCCCACCCCCCCCAAAAACCCTCTCCCCACCCCCCCTCCCCTCCCCCCCCATCCCCCTCCCACACCCCCCCCCCCCACCCCACCCCACCACCATAACAGCAAAGTATTTCCACAGGATCCAAACGATGCCAATTGCTAACATATCAGATCCCAGATAGTCTAAAATAGACAAGAATACCTTAAGGCTAAACAAACATCCAAATGTCACCACACTCGTTGGGTTATTTACAAAGCTTTTCAAAATGAGTAGCAGTAATAAGGGACAAATGTTACAATCAATAACAAGAAAAACAACGAGATTACTTATCAAACCGACACTTTAGAGGTCGTTCGTCTTGTATCTTAAGCTGTTGTATTATGAAGTAACGCCCCCCTGACAAAAACCGCAGCGACACTTTTGGGGGTGTTACAAATCTCCTTAATTAATTATCTAGAAAGGGTCTAAAAAATATTAAATTCGTGGTATTACCATAAATAAACGAAAGCAAATTATTGTAGATATCATTTAACACTATACCACAACAACAATCTCTCTTCACTCTCAACAAACAAGCACCGTATAGGAGGAGGGGGAAAGAGAGAGGGATGTTGTGTGTTAAGACAGAATAAATGAAATCACAAAAATTATGCCTTCGCCACGCCCACCAATTCAAGCCCCCCCCCCTTACGTTTTATTATCGGACATACAAACACGATTTAAAAAAATTAAAATTAAAAAAAAAAAATAAATCATAAGAACCCATACAAGATAATAAAATAAAGAAAAAGAAATTGATGTAAACAAACCCCCAAAAAGAGTCCGTCAGCGGAAATATGTCAAGGGGCGTTACATCAAAAACAACAGCATAAGATACAAGAGAACGACCTCTCAAAGAGTCGATTGAAAAAGTAATCGACGTATGATTTTCCTAGAAAATGATGTAACATTTGTCCCAAATTGCTTCACAAAATGAAACAGCATATAAAAAAAAACCCAACGAGAAATGATCATTTGTAAGTAAGTAGAAATCCATAAAGGAAATCTTGTCCAATTTTAGAACTAACATTCACATCAAGTAAGCCAACATCTAATTAACCTGAAAAAACATGCTTACAGTGTCAACAATAAAGATGGTGATTCATGCCTAAGTTTTGTAAGTATAAATGAAAATGTTGAAATCCAAAGATATAAAGTATTATGACCATTTCAATCCATATAATAATCGAAAAAATGTAAAATAAAATGTAGAACCGAAAGAGTTTAGTGTTTATTTGCTTCGCCGCAATATAATGAAGTGTTCAGAAATTAGTAATTTTTTCAAAAAGTTTTATGGACAGTGAGTAGTTTGATTTTCCAAAATGTATGGGTTCCTACAATAACAGTAACCGTACCACATAATTAATATCTACTGTTGCGCTAAGCTCGTGAACTAAAAAGCACGACATCTATGTATGCAAAATATGCAAAAAAAGGCCCTTGTAAAAAATGTTCAACCGTAACAACAAAATTGTTCCGACAGTATGCATTCGTAGTTTCAGTCAGTCAAACTGAGAGAGCACTCACCCGAATAGGGATGTCAAACCCAAATAGAATCTATTTTATACACTTGCGCTTTCCTTAACCGTCCTCCGGTCAAGAATTAACATTCAAGATAATGGCATGGTGGGTTTATGTTACTAGGCAAACACGTAAACCTGGAGATGATAACCGAAAACACTTGTGTCCAATAAAATAACCATTGTATTCATAAACATCATTTTGAGTACTTAAATCATAAGTAGAAAAATGTGATATAAATCAATACATGAGAGCTTGTAATGAGTATGTAACCATTCGTAAACATGTTAATGCAAATGAGTAATGTGACAAAGTAAGAAACCAAATGGTAAACAACCCATTTAATTGTGTTTGTAATGAATTGCAAAATCAAGTATGTAAAAGATATTGCAAACGAATATGTAAACAAGTTGTATTGAGCATGTATTCTCCCCCGAGATTTATAAAGCAATTGTAAAACAAGTGAAAGAGGGGCTATAAACTCACATCGATGATGAAGAACGATTGGCGGGAATGCGCATATTAAGCGCCAGACAGAACGGAAAACTAAAACGGCTCGACCAAGAGGTTGCGGTTTATCTTAACGGTTATATCCTACTAGCCTAGGATAATGTACTTGGGTTTTCCGATGAATGAGTACATCAACGCGACACGTTGATAAAAGATTTAGATTTAAAGTTTGTAATAAGTTTTGGTGGTAGTTAAATAAAAATAAATAAAAAGTAATCGCAAGTGTTGTATATACTCCGTAATATTACATAATACAAGTGACCATGTAAAGTCACATCGATTTAAAATAACAGAAGATACACAACCAAACGAATAACTCGATGCGTATTTAGCACACACATGCGATAAATTTAAAATGGTGATAATTAAAATGAAATGTCCATAATTATATCGTACCTACCAAGTATTAAATAAGAAAGAGATAAATAAATGATACAAAGTAATTCGACACGCGCCCAATATCCCAAAAAATGAATTTAATAGAAAGTTCCCTTATACAAATAACGCACGTTTGTTAAAGTTTTGGACTAGAAAATGAAAATCTAAAAATTTCTTAACGATTAATTACGGGTCCTCACGAATTAAGTAATTCTTAAGACTCCTTTCAATATAATAAAATAAAGTAGATAATTTAACACCCCCAAAAATGTGTCGCAGCGGAAAATTGTCAGTGGTCGTTAATTCAAATACAACAGCTCAAATATACAAGATGAACTGACCACTAAATGTGTCGTTTGAAAAGTAATCTCGTTGACTTTCTTGAAATTGATAAAACATTTGCCCCATAATTTGCATCACAATGAAAAGCTTGAAAAAAAACCCAACGAGATTTGAATCATAAGTAAGAAAGAGGAAAACCAAAAAAAAATCTGTGTCAATTTAGACACCATTGCACACCAAGTAGCAAGCATCTAATTCACCTGAGAAAAACCAAGCATAAAAGTGTCAACATTAAAGATGGTGAGTTTCATAAGAGTTTTGTAAGTATACATGTAAAAGTTGAATCCAAAGATATTATAAAGTATGTATGACAATTTACAAATCCACTTATAATAATCCAAAAATTTAAGAGAAAATGTAGAAACCGAAAGAGTTCAGGTGTTATTTCTTCGCTGAAATATATGACAAGTTACAGAAATATTAATGGTTCAAAAGTAGTAATGGACTTGAGAACGTTGAATTTTCCAAAATGTAGGGTCACTATAACTGATACTGTTTTCCGACATATTAATATCTACTGTGCACCGCTAGAGCACGTGACACAGAAGCTCGACAACTATGTGATGTCAATTTAATACAAATAAAGGCCCTTGAAGAGTTAAACTCGTAACAATCCAAAATGATTCCGACATGTATGCAGTCGGATTCATTACATTCGAAACTATTGAGGAGCACTACTCACGCCAATAGGGACGTCAAACCCAAATAGATCTAATTTATACACTCGCGCTTCCTTAACCGGTCCTCCGGTCAAGAATTTAACAGTTCATGATAATGGGCAATGGTGGGTTATGTAACTTAGGCAAACACGTAAAACAGGAATGATAACGAAAACAACTTGTGTCTAATAAAATAACCATTGAAAACAAAACACAATTTGAGTACTATTAAATCCATAATTAAGAAAAGATGTGAAATAAATCAAGTAATTAAAGCTGTAATGAGTCTGGCAAACAATTTCGTAAACGTGTTGCAAATGAGTAAGTGACAAAGTAAGAAAACCAAATTGTAATCAACCATGAAATAGATGTTTGTAATGAAATTGCAAAATCAGTATGTAAAAGATATAGCCAAACGAATATGAACAAATAAGTTGTATTTGAAGCAAGTACTCTCCCCCTGAGATTTATAACAGCAATTGTAAACAAGTGAAAGAGGGCTAAAACTTCACATCGATGAGAAGAACATGGGCGGGAAAGCGTATATAAACGCCATACAAAACGAAAAACTAAAACGCTCGACCAAGAGTTGCGGTTAATCTTAACGGTAATATCCTACTACCTAGGATTAAATGTTACTTGGGTTTTCGATGAATGAGTACATCAACGCGACACGTTGATAAAAGATTTAGATTTAAAGTTGTAATAGTTTGTTGGAGTGAGGTTGGAGATGCCCAACTCACGGGACCAGAAATGATTCGTGAAACGACAGAGATGATTGTGCAAATCAAGAACCGATTATTAGCTGCTCGTAGTAGACAGAAAAGTTATGCGGATGTGAGACGTAAACCTTTGGAGTTCGAAGTGGGTGACAAAGTTATGCTGAAAGTATCACCGTGGAAAAGGGTGATGTTCGATTTTTGGAAAACGTGGGAACTTAAGTCCCCTTTATATTGACCAGACAAGATTTTTATCATGAATAGGTCCTTTGCATATAAACTGAATAACCCGAGAGCTTCAAGGAATAACAAAACATTCCATTGTCGAATTTTAAAGAAATGTTCATCAGATGAAGAACATATCTTCCACTCGGACGAAGTAAGGATCGACGAGAAGTTGCATTTCATCTAAGAACCCATTGAGATCATGGATAGAGAAGTGAAACAACTTAAGCAAAGTCGGATTCCTATAGTTAAAGTTCGATGGAACACGAGTCGAGACCCGAAATTATACTTATTGAACGGGAGGACCAGATGTGGAAGAAATACCCTCATCTCTTCGATTTTAACAAGAAGCGAGCAACAAGATGAATTGATCTTCGAGGACGAAGATCCTTGTTAGGAGGAAATGCTGTGACAATTCGTCAATTTCAGGTCATTATTTTATCCTCGAGTATTAATTATAATTTTCATTGTCATGTTGAGGTATGAACTCACGACTAACCGGGAAGAAATTAGGGCTTACAATTGTAATTTACGCGACGTTTACAAAGAATCGGCGAATCCTACGTTAAGCATCGACGTTTATATTTTCAAAATGCCGTAGCAAATTCTATACAATCGTTTTTATTTTTCGTATTACGTGCATTTTCTTTTCGTACCTTACGTAAAATTATTACGAGCAATGTTTATAATTATTGTTCGTCTAGTACCGTACGTAATTTAAAATTTTCAGAAAAGTATCCCGATTTTCGTAGAACTATTTTTATCTTGTTCGTTTTTACTTCGTGGTCTCGCCTTAACTCTCGTTTTATTTTACGTTTATACCCGTTAGCCTCAAAACTACCCACCTATCTTAAAAATTATACACTAAACACTAAAATTTACAAATTTTAAACATAAAATTTGACCACCACCACCTCATTTGAGGCGTGGCACAAGGAGGGGAGAGACTAGGACATTTGTCCTAGTCCATTTGCATGTGTAGATTTTATAAACCCACTCCTTCCACTCTCACCTATCCATATCTTTCATAAGTAACAAAAAAAAAATCAAGAAATCACATACACCTCTCTTGTTCTCTCCTTTATGCCGTGAGCCACCACCACCATAACATCATATTCATACAAATTTTACCTAATCTATAATAACCTACTAGTGAAGATGACTACCTAGTATGGTTTCCTATATTTTTGAATTGATTTAAAGAGGTTTCCAAGAGAGTGTATACACATTTGGGGCTGAAGTGAAACAAGTTTTTATCAAGTCTTTGGATAATAAAGATGATGATAAAAAATAATTAAGATGTTTTAAGCTATGGTTTCATTGTTTGTCATTTGTTCAATATTTTTCTCACTTTGTTGGGTATAATCTCTACTATTTTTATTGAACATGCATTTTTCCATTCCAAAATGTATATGTTAAATTATTTTTTTTGATGTATAGTAAAGTTTAAATGAACAAATAATCAAAACAAAGCATGCATTCATAGATCTAGTGTTTTTTTGTATTTGTAAAAGAATGGATCAACTAGTAAGAAATTCATTAGAAAGACACTTAAAAAATTCAAGGCTTAAAGAACAGAAAAATACCTATCAGGTAGGTCAAATGGTGATATTGCATTTGTAAAAGTGGTAAAACAAGCTTTTTTGATGATGTAAGCTAATTGTCCATGCAATGTAAAATTAAAAAAGAGTGAGTTATGCCATTTTTAAATAAAAAGGGACTAATAAACCTTACTGTAAAGACGTGTTTAAAAGTGACATTTGTGGACTGAGTTGACTAAAAAGGTAAAACTATGGGTTGTAGCTAAACTTATGTAGAATCTAATCTAGTTGGATAGTCCACCAATTCCTTATGGTTTGAAAATGGCATCAAAAATGGTAAAAGTGAATTTTCAGCCAAAAATGCCAAATTGACCTTTGTATAATGAAGTGACCTTAAGTATATATTTACTTAAAATAAGTATAAAGATGACTTATAATCTATAATGTACATTTAAAAATGAAACTAGGGATATAAATTTTATAAGTATATCATTTATGGTTTGAAAGATACAACTATTTTTGTAAGCATAAACATATAAAAAAATTTACGTCTATATCAACACTAAAATTTGTAAAGCATTTTTGCGACTAAAACCCGAGGTGGTATGTAACACCCCCAAAATGGGTCGCAGCGGAAATATGTCCGGGAGCGTTACTTCATAATACAACAGCTCAAAATACAAGAGAACGACCTCTAAATGTGTCGTTTGAAAAGTAATCTGTATGATTATCATGAATTGATGTAACATTTGGTCCGCTAATTGCATCACAATTGAAAAGCTTGAAAATAACCCAACGAGAATGGATCATTATTATGAAGTAGAGAATCCATAAAAGAAAACTTGTCAATATTATGACCCATTACACATCAAGTAACCAAACATATTCTAATTCACACTAGAAAACATGCTTAAAAGTGTCAACAATAAAAGTTGGTGAGTTCATAGAGTTATTGTAAGTATAAATGTAAATTTAAAATCCAAGATATATAAGTAGTATGACCATTTTCAAATCCTTATAATAATCGCAAAAAGTAAGAGTAAATGTATAACCGAAAGAGTTTTAGAGTTTATAGCTTCGCCGCAATTTAATTAAAAGTGGTTCAGAAATAAATAATGTTCAATAAAGTATTAAGGAATACAGAGAGATCGTTATTTTCTAAAATGTATAGGACTACTTATAAAAGATACAGTACCACAAAATATAAAAAAACTAACAGATGCGCTAAGCATGTAACACTGAAGCTCGACATCCTATGTATGCAATTTTAATGGCAAAAAGGCCCTTGAAATGATCAAACCCGTAACAATCCAAAATTGTTCCGACATGAATGCAATCTTGTATTTTAGTACAGTCGAAAACTAGTTGAGAGCTAACTCACCCGAAAAATGGATGTCAATCCCAAATAGATCTATTTATACACACGCGCTTCCATAACCGTCCTCCGGTCAATAAATTAACAGTTCATATAAAAGGCAATGGTGAGTTAATGTTACTTTAGGGCAAACACGTAAACAGGAAAAATAACCGAAAAACACACTTGTGTCCAATAAATATAACCATTGTTATATCATAAAACAGCTTTAGAGTAACATAAATCCAAAGTAAAAAAAGTGTATAAAAATCAATAATTGAGCTTGTAATGAGTATGTAAACAATTACCCGTAAACGTGTATGCAAAAGATAAGTGACAAATGTATGAAACCAATTATAAATCACCATGTAAAAAAGTGTTTGTAATGAATTTCAAAATCAAGTATGTAAAAGATATTGCAAATGAATATGTAAACAAGTTGTATTGAGCATGTATTCTCCCCCGAGATTTATAAAGCAATTGTAAAACAAGTGAAAGAGGGGCTATAAACTCACATCGATGATGAAGAACGATTGGCGGGAATGCGCATATTAAGCGCCAGACAGAACGGAAAACTAAAACGGCTCGACCAAGAGGTTGCGGTTTATCTTAGACGGTTAAACCTACTAGCCTAGGATAATGTACTTGGGTTTTCGATAAGAAGTACATCAACGCGACACGTTGATAAAAATTTAGATTTAAAGATGTAATAGTTTGGTGGTTGGAATTACAAATAAATAAAAAGTAACGCAAAGTAGTGTAATAAATACCGTATAAATTAACATAATGAAAAAAGTGACCATGTAAAGTCACATCGTGAAATTATATAACAATTATACACAACCAAAAGAAAAACTCGGATGCGTATTAGCACACGACATGCGTATATTTAAAAAGGTGATAATTAAATGAAATGGTCTACTTATGATGGTACCATCCAAGTATCTATAAAAGGTGGATAAAATAAATGATACTAGAGTAATTCGACACACGCCCGATACCCAAAATGAATTAATAGAAAGTTCCTTAAACAAATAAACGCACGTTTGTAAAGTTGAGGACTAAATAACTGAAAATCTCAAAAAATTTGCTTACGTTTAATTATCGGGTCATCACGATTTAATAATTCTTAAGACCCTTTCAAGATAATAAATAAAGTAGATTTGTAACACCCCCAAAAATGTGTCGCAGCGGAAATATGTCAGGGGGCGTTACTTCATAATACAACAGCTCAAGATACAAGAGAACGACCTCTAAATGTGTCGTTTGAAAAGTAATCTCGTTGATTTTCTTGAAATTGATGTAACATTTATCCCATAATTGCATCACAATGAAAAGCTTAGAAAAACCCCAACGAGTTTGATCATTTAGAAATGTAAAGTAGAAAAACTATAAATTGACATTTGTCAATTTAGACTCCATTGGCACATCAAGTAAGCCAAGCATCTAATTCACCTGAGAAAAACATGCTTAAAAGTGTCAACATTAAAGTTGGTGAGTTCATAGAGTTTTGTAAGTATAAATGTAAATGTTGAAATCCAAAGATTTATAAAGTATGTATGACCATTTCAATCCTTATAATAATCGCAAAAATGTAAGAGTAAATGTAGAACCGAAAGAGTTTAGTGTTTATTGCTTCGCCGCAATATAATGAAAAGTGTTCAGAAATTAGTAATGTTCAATAAGTAGTATGGACAGTGAGATCGTTGATTTTCCAAAATGTATGGGTCTACTATAACAGATACAGTACCACATAATTAATATCTACTGTTGCGCTAAGCTCGTGACACTGAAGCTCGACATCTATGTATGCAATTTAATGCAAATAAAGGCCCTTGTAGATGTTCAAACCCGTAACATCCAAATTGTTCCGACATGTATGCATTCGTGTTTCAGTACAGTCGAAACTAGTGAGAGCTACTCACCCGAATAGGGATGTCAATCCCAAATAGATCTATTTATACACTCGCAGCTACCTAACCGGTCCCACCGTCAAGAAATTAACATTTCAATATAATGGCAATGGTGGTTTTATAGTACTTAGGCAAACCCGTAAAACCTGAAATGATAACCGAAAAACATGGTCTAATAAAATAACCATTGTATTTCAAAACAGCTTTTGAGTACATAAATCCATAAGTATAAAAGAGTGTGAATAATTCAGTAATTGAGCTAGTAAAGAGTAATGTAAACAATTCGTAAACGGTATGCAAATGATTAATGACAAGAATGAAAACAATCTGTAAATCAACCATGTAATATGTGTTTTTAAAGAATTGCAAAAATCAGGTTATGTAAAAGATAAATGAAACACAGTTGTATAGATAATTGTAAACAATTTGTATGAGCATGTATTCTCCCCTTATATAATAAAGCAATTGTAAAACAAGTGAAAGTGGGGCTATAAACTCACATCGATGATGAAGAACGATTGGCGGGAATGCGCATATTAAGCGCCAGACAGAACGGAAAACTGAAACGGCTCGACCAAGAGGTTGCGGTTTATCTTAACGGTTATATCCTACTAGCCTAGGATAATGTACTTGGGTTTTCCGATGAATGAGTACATCAACGCGATACGTTGATAAAAGATTTTAGATTATAAGTTGTAATAGTTTGTTGGTGGTTAAATAAAATAAATAAAAAGTAAACGCAAAGTGTGTAATATACTCCGTAGTATATTATCAAAAATGAAAAAGTGACAATAGTGTATAGAGTCGACATCGTGAATTATAAATCAGAATACACACCGCAAAAGAATAACTCGATGCGTATTTAGCACACGACATGCGTTATATTTAAAAGGTGATAATTGAAATGAAATGGTCTAATTATATGGTACCTTCCAAGTATTATATAAGAAAGGTGATAAAATAAATGATACTAAGTAATTCGACACGCGCCCAGATATCCCAAAATAATTTAATAGAAAGTTCCCTTATACAAAAAAAACGCACGTTGTAAAGTTGTGGACTAGATAAATGAAATCTCAAAAATTTGCTTACGTTTAATTATCGGGTCATCAAGATTTAATAATTCTTAAAACCCTTTCAAGATAATAAATAAAGTAGATTTGTAACACCCCCAAAAATGTTTCGCAGCGGAAATATGTCCGGGGGCGTTACTTCATAATACAATAGCACAAGATACAAGAGAACGACCTCTAAATGAGTCGTTTGAAAAGGAATCTCGTTGATTTCTAGACATAAATGACCATATTGTCCCATAATTTGGCATCACAATGAAAATCTTGAAAATAACCCAAACGGTTTGATCATTTGTATGAAAGTAGAAAATCCATAAAATGAAATCTTGCCAATTTATAGTACTCCATGCACAACAAGTAAGCCAAGCACTAATTCAACTGCAGAAAAACATGCTTAAAAGTGTCAACATTAAAAGTTGTGAGTCATATAAAAAAGAGTTTAGTAAGTCTAAATGTAAATGTTGAAATCCAAAGAATTTATAAAGTATGTATACCAATTCAATCCTTAAAAAATCGCAAAAATGTAAGAGTAACAGAAACCGAAGAGAGTTTAGTGTTTATTGCTTTCGCCGCAATATAATGAAAAAGTGTTAAGAAATAGGTAGTTCAATAAGTAGTAATGGACATGTGATCGATGATTTTTCCAAAATGTTGGTCTACTATAACTAATACAGTCCACATAATTAAAATCTCTGATGCGCTAAGCTCGATACCACTGAAGCTCGACATCTATGAATGGCAATTTAATGCAAATAAAGGCCCTTGAGAAGTTTCAAACCTTAACATCAATGTTCAGACAGTGGAATGGCATACGAGTTTCTGTACAGTCGAACTATGAGAGCTACTCACCCGAAATGATGACAATCCCAAATAGATCTATTTATACACTCCGCGCTTCCTTTACCGGCCCTCCGGACAAGAATTTAAACAGTTCATGATAAGGGGCAATGGTGTGTTATGTTACTTCGCAAACACGTAAAACAGGAATGATAACCGAAAACAAATTGTCCAATAAAATAACCATATGTAATTCATTAACACTTTTTGATACTTAAAATCCATAAGTAGAAAAAAGTGTGATATAAAACCAGTAATTGGAGCTTGTAATGAGTAATTAAACCATTTGTAAACGTGTAATGCAAATGAGTAGAGTTGACAAAGTATGAAAGCCCGGGGGTGGGGGGGGGGGGGGGGGGGGGGGGGGGGGGGGGGGGGGGGGGGGGGGGGGGGGGGTACCACAAAAAAAAAAAAACCAATTTGTAATTCACCCATTAATTGTGTTTGTAATGAATAGCAAATCAGTATGTAAAAGTATTGCAAACGAATATGTAAATAAGTTGTATTGAGCATGTATTCTCCCCCGAGATTTGTAAAGCAATTGTAAAACAAGTGAAAGTGGGGCTATAAACTCACATTGATGATGAAGAACGATTGGCGGGAATGCGAATATTAAGCGCCAGACAGAACGGAAAACTGAAACGGCTCGACCAAGAGGTTGCGGTTTATCTTAGACGGTTATAATCCTACTAACCTAGGATAATGAACTTGGGTTTTCCGATTAATGAGTACATCAACGCGACACTTTGATAAACGGTTTAGATTTTAAGTTCTATGAGTTTGGTGGTTGGTTAAATAAAATAAATAAAACTAAACGCAAAGTGTGTAATAAACACCCGTATATAATACATAATGAAAAGAGATCATATTATAATTCACAACGTGAAAAATATAAACAAGATACACAACCAAAAGGAATAACACGAATGCAAAATTAGCACACGACATGCGAAAAGATATAAACGGAAAAAATTGAAATAGAAATGGTCCTAAAATATATGTACCGTTCCAAGATTAAATAAGAAATGGTGATAATATAAATGAAACTAAGTAATTACACACGCGGCCGAAAATCCCAAAACGATTTAATAGAAAGTTCCTTTATACAAATAAACGCACGTTGTAAAGTTGTGGACTAGATAAATGAAATCTCAAAAATTTGCTTACGTTTAATTATCGGGTCATCACGATTTAATAATTCTTAAGACCCTTTCAAGATAATAAATAAAGTAGATTTGTAACACCCCCAAAAATGTGTCGCAGCGGAAATATGTCAGGGGGCGTTACTTCATAATACAACAGCTCAAGATACAAGAGAACGACCTCTAAATGTGTCGTTTGAAAAGTAATCTCGTTGATTTTCTTGAAATTGATGTAACATTTGTCCCATAATTGCATCACAATGAAAAGCTTGAAAATAACCCAACGAGATTTGATCATTTGTATGTAAGTAGAAATCCATAAATGAAATCTTGTCAATTTTAGACTCCATTGCACATCAAGTAAGCCAAGCATCTAATTCACCTGAGAAAAACATGCTTAAAAGTGTCAACATTAAAGTTGGTGAGTTCATAGAGTTTTGTAAGTATAAATGTAAATTTTGAAATCCAAAGATTTATAAAGTATGTATGACCATTTCAATCCTTATAATAATCGCAAAAATGTAAGAGTAAATGTAGAACCGAAAGAGTTTAGTGTTTATTGCTTCGCCGCAATATAATGAAAAGTGTTTAGAAATTAGTAATGTTCAATAAGTAGTATGGACAGAATAAAATTAGGAAGAATGTAGAGAGAGAATCTAGAGAGAGAAAGTTAGAGAGAAAAATAGAATTTGATGATTAACTTGAAATGTTACAAATGAACCAACCACCTCACCTTCCTTGGTGAGGTGTATTTATAGGCTTGCATGCCTTTAGTAATTCTACGGGCCGGGCTCGGTTTTACTTGGGCTTTCGCCCGATACACGTGACCGATTAGATTACAAATAAGAGCCCGTTTACCCGTCTAGCCTATTACAACGTATATTAATTTAGTGACCGAGACCTAATATAATTATGAACGAACTTCCATTGTTAGACTCAATATTTTGAGGCTAACAATCTCCCCCGAAGTGAGTTCATTGTGACACTCCTTCGTGAGATCAATGAGATTGCTTTTGTCGTTGAACTCTTGTGATCTTTGTCTCTGAATTCGTTGTAGGCTTGTTCCTTCATGCTTTGTGATCTTTGATCTTGAGCCTTTGTCATTGTCTTTCGACTTCGTCTTTATGTCCGAGATCTTTAAATCTTATCCTTACTTGTCTTGATCGTCTTTGCCACCTTGCGATCTTGTGTCTTGACCAACATGCTCATTCTATGCATCATCTTGAAAGCTTGCTTACAATCTCCCTTGATAGACTTGATAATCTAGAAGGAATAACTTGTCTATCATAGTTTGTGCGGAAGACTTTGTCATATAATTCTTGAGCTTTCCATGAATCTTGAATCTTGATTCTTAAGAATGTCTATGTAAGTATGAGCAAGAGAAGTGGAAAGAATCCGACAACAGCTGGAAATGAGGCATCACCATCTCCATCTTTATGTATCCTGAAATAAAACAGTTAGCAATAAAGCGGGTGGACGAATATGGCTTTGTCATCGTCCTGAAATTGTTATATAACCTCGGTTCCGTAGGCCCGTTTTTACAGTATAAATACTGTACCGTGTCAGGTAGATACAAAGAATCTCCTGACAGGGTTTTCCAGCTCAAAGCGTAGGTCTCTAACACGATTTATTAGATTTTGCCATGCATGCTAGTCTCATATAGCCTGGAACGTCTCATAAGCAGCAACACGGTAGAGTGGAATCAGATAGTTTACTATCTTTCTGATTTATGTCGACAATTCATTTTACTGGACCTTTACGAAATCCAGTTTACACAAGCATGATTCATGTAGAATCTCGCAAGTCACCTACCTGCAGTGCTGTTGATGATGGACACATAAGGATTTCCATTTCGAACAATAAGAATACTAAAAAGCATCACTCTGAATGTTTTGGCAGAATCGCAAGGATAATGCGTAGGACTCTTGTCAACAACTTGTGAACTTAATGATGTTCAACAAGTGTTTGTCATGGAATGTGTCCTAATGAGATTTATTTGATGATCTCTTGGCTCTAGACTCGATTAGTGCGTTTTTAAGTTTTTATAATACGGAGGCTGGAGCAACAGCCCCTATTCAATCTTAACTACTTGGAGTGAGAAAGTCAATAGAAAGTCGTGTGAATCTCCGTGACAAATGAATAATTCTTTTGAGAAAACCCGAATGGCAGGGAAGGTTGGCTTTGCATCACTGGGTACATGATGTCGTCTTCAATGTCACTAATCAACATTCTGATTCTGGACAAGCATAAGTATTGACCCGTTACTTCCTAAGTTGTGTGAGAGGCTTCTTTCTTTACACCCTTTATCCAACATTTCTTTTTAATTCTTCAACCCCTTCATGCTTACCAAGAGCATTACTAACACCTTGTTTAGATGTTCCAGTGTTAGCTCAATCTTAGTCGGCATTCCTTCCCTTTACACATTCCATCTCCAATCATACCTAAGGACTCAATTTTCTAACTATGGCGTTGTCTTTTGGTTAGATCCCCGGTTTCTGTTGGATCATAGGACTAAATACCTAACCTTACACCTTATGACTTCAAAATCTCGAGTAGATAAGATGTTGTAGGGAATGAGAACGAAACCATAAAACTTTTCGGATAGCACTTTGGAGTCTTTTAGATCACATTTTAATTACATTTCTCACCTTATTTAAATTCCAAGTCACTATTTTTGAAATCCAGTGTGATTAAAATTTGTCTTGAAAAGCTTATGGGAAAAAGATTACATATCAGAATTATATGGAACATTATCTTGCTCCCCCTCAATTTTACATATGTTTGACACCAAAAACAATGATACCAATTTGTAAAATCGATATAAAATTGAGGTTGAACACCTAGTCATCTTATAACAACATTCTATGAATAGTCATTAATATCTGGTTGTTATTAAGAGACTTTTTGGGATGTTTAAATACATATGAAAGGTCGGAGATGATGTAACCAAACTCATAAAATGTTGTTTTTCGAAAAAACTCCCCCCTTGAAAAGATTGATTGTTGACCACACATTTTGAAAACATTATGAATTGTTTAGTGGGAAATTCTTGATAATTGATGTTTCAACATTTTTGAAAACCATCATGTTAGAAGACATCCTCCCAACTCTAAGTGGTAAGCGCACTAAGCGAACACTATCCTTTTTCGTGAGCTTAAAACTTTTGAATGTCTTGTTAGAACAGCTCCAAGACCGAGAAAAGTTGAATAACATCGTGTAAGATAAGATAACTTATTAAAGATAAGCTTTCCTTTTATTTGAATTCCGGGTTTTACGAACAGATAAATGTTACATAAGCCATTAAGAAAAATAGAATGAACATGTTTAAAAGCATTTGAAACTCCTGTTCGAACTTCATTTACACGCCCGTGTCGATATTAATCAACATTTCTAGGTACGTAAATGTTATCAATTCCAAGAGACATGTCGAGAAGAATATTTTGTTGAAACATTTTCTGATTTTTCTTTTTTTTGTATTTTCTTTTTGAAATTTATATTTTTGTATTTTTCTTTTTTTCAAAAATATGTACAGTTTGATGTTTGATGAGATTAAGCCAATTCCTTTTTCAAAACCTCCAGATCTGCTGGATACAAACATCTCCATACCAATACGTCAGACGAGAACTGAAACCTTTCTTCGGGAAAGGGCTTTATAAACAGTCACCAATTGGTATTCAGTTCTGACAAAGTATAATTCAATTATACCGTTTTCAACCTGTTCCTTGATGAAATGATACCGAGTATGGATGTGCTTGGTACGGGAGTGCTGCACGGGGTTGCATGATATTGCTATGGCTGACTGAGAGTCGCAATACAATGGTATTTTGTTGTAGTTGAAGCCATAATCTTGAAGCTGTGTCCGCATCCACATTACTTGAGCACAACTTGCAGATAACGCCACGTACTCAGCCTCTGCTGATGACATTGCAGTACAGTCCTGCTTCTTTGACATCCAGCTGACTAACTTATCACCTAGGAACTGTATTCCTCCAGAAGTGCTTTTGCGAGTATCAAGGCAACCGGCATGATCAGCATCTGAAAAAGCTGTTAGTTCAAAGCCAGAACCCTTCGGATACCAGAGTCCCATGTGAATGGTACCTCTTAAGTATCGAAAGATCCTTTTAACCTCTTTGAGGTGTTTTTTAGTCGGTCTTGCTTGATATCTTGCACAATAACATACAGCTTGCACTATGTCTGGTCTACTAGATGTCAGATACATGAGTGACCCAATTTTGCTACGGTAGTCAGTTTGGTCTACGGGTTCACCACTCAAGTCTGCATCTAATTTAGGTTTCGTAGCCATTGGTGTACCAATGCTTTGTCCTTTTTCCATACCATGTTTTTTCAGAATCTCTAAGGTGTACTTGGCCTGATTGATAAAAATACCGCGTGGGGATTGGTGGATCTGAAGTCCTAAAAAGAATTTTTATTTCCCCCATTAAGGACATCTCAAATCTACGTGCAAGTAATTTTTTAGAACGTTTTTGAAAATAAGGAGTTTATGTGGAATCCAAAAATAAATGTCATCAACGGAAAATCTGCACAAGAAAACTGTCTTCTCCGTATTTTATCCGTGAATAGGGCGGGTCAATGTATACCTTTTTTAAAACCTATGGAAATCAGGAATTTAGAGAGTTCATCATACAGGCTCTCGGAGCTTGGTATTACAATCCATATAGAGCTTTCCTTAGACGGTAAACTTTGTCTGGATGATCAGGATCAACGAATCCGTCTGGTTGTGCAACATAAACCTCCTCCTTCAATGGACCATTTAGAAATGCCGTTTTCACGTCCATCTGATAAATTGGAAAAGACTTGTGTGCAGCATATGCGACAAAGATCCTGACAGCCTCCAAGCGAGCAACTGGAGCAAATGATTCTTCGAAATCAATACCCACTTTCCTGAGCATTAACCTTTGCTACAAGTCGTGGGTTTTGTTGCGAATTACAGTTTGTCAGTCATCCTTTTTGTTTATCCATAACCACTTTAGCTTAATTAACATTCTTGCCAAAAGGTTTGTCAACGAGTTCCCAGACTTGTAGTCTATCAAACTGATGAAGTTCTTCCTGCATTGCTTCTATCCATGCAGAATCAGCCATTGCTTCCTTAATGTTTTTCGGTTCAACGATACTCACGGTGAGTGCGAACATACACATTTCAGGATCTGTTGCAAGTTGTCGTCTTGTTTGCACTGGCTTGGATGGATTTCCACGAACTTGAGTTAACGGGTGATCTTTTGTCCATCGGTATTCGGAATTGTGAGGTTGATTAAAGGTATGCACATTTGAATTACCAAGATTGCGTGAGGAAGACTCAGCCGCTTCTTGTACCGGTGTACAAAAAGGATTGGTAAATTCTGCTTGATCATCGTTGTTTTCCTCAGCATGAACATTTGTAGGAGTTGTCGGTTCTGATGTATTGAAAATTCGTTTAAGGGATGTGTGTCTTGTGGAGCAGAATTATCAGTGGGAGAAGAAGACTTGTTGACACGAGAAGCACCATCATTGAAAAATTCATCGTACAAAGGACCAAAAAGAAGATCCAACTCCTGTTGTGATGGAACTGTTGTATCTGCTGAAGGAGAAACATTTTGTAGTTCTGGTGCGGGGTCAGGGTTGTCATAATCTGACGCCTTTTGTCGTTGGGGAACGAGGCCTGAAGTGTCATTAGCAACAGACGTCTCAGACATCTCTTTGAATTCATCAAATCTGAGATGGATGGATTCAACTATCAGCCTTGTTCTCTTGTTGTATACACGATATCCCTTTGACTGAGTGGAGTATCCCACCAAAATGCATGAATCCCCTTTTTCTTTCATCTTATCCAAATTTTCACCATCTCTGGTTAGGTAACATGTACAACCAAAGATGTGAAGGTGTTTGATTGAGGGTTTTCTGTCATTAATGATGTGATATGCCGTTTTCTCATGAGTTGGGATGATGATTGATCTGTTTTGAGTATAGCATGCGGTTGCGATTGCTTCAGCCCAAAAGAATAAAGGAAGTTTAGAAGCTGAAAGCATCGTTCGAGCAGCCTCAACGAGAGTGCGGTTTCGTCTTTCGACAACGCCGTTCTGTTCAGGTGTTCGAGGAGTAGAAGTTTGATGCTCAATTCCTTCTTCTTTAAAGAAAGCATTAAGTGTCTTGTTTAAGAACTCAGTGCCTCTGTCAGTGCGAACAGAAATTACTGGGGCTTGAAGATTTCGTTGGATCATCGTGAGAAATTCTTTTAAAACTTCTGGTGTTTCATCCTTGGAACGTAGAAAGAGTGTCCAGGTATATCTTGAGTAGTCATCGACAATTACCAGAATATATTTCTTCCCATTGATGCTAGCAACCCGCATTGGACCACATAAGTCCATGTGAAGCAAATTCAACCGACCTTTTGAACTTGGAACAGTCTTTGACTTGAATGAGCTTCTTTTTGCTTTACTCACTTCACAAGAGGAACATAGATGATCCCTGACATACTTCAGTTTCGGTAAACCAATCACAATATCTTTCTTTGAAAGCAAGTTTATGTAGTCGAAGTTGAGATGAGAAAGCCTTCGATGCCATAACCATGCTTGAGTTGGAGATGCTTTAGCCATAAGACAGATTGGAGTTGATGAAGTTGTGTCTTGAAGAGAAATTGTATAGAGATCAGATCCACGATTACCGGTTAGTAAGTCGTTTCCCTGAAGATCTCTAACAAAACACGTAGATTTCCGAAATGCAACCTCCAAATCCGCATCACAGAATTGACCAACTGAGAAAAGATTGTGATTGAGACCTTCGACGTAGTAAACCCGTTTGATCGTGATATTTCCTTGAATCAAATCTCCATAACCAAGAATTGGAGCAAATTGATCATTGCCAAAGCGAACGGTACCCAAGTATTTGTCAACAAAATTGCACAGCAGTGATACATTGCCCGTCATATGCTTGGTGCATCCAGAGTCAACAATGAATAGGATGAGTTGTACAATCTGCAAGAGAAGTAGAGGACGATGGAACACATGACAAATTGGATCCTAAAGTGTTTGTGAGTTTCAAGACATTAGTTATCCTAGATGTATTATCTACGGCAAAACTAACTCTTTTAGGCACACTTTCATTCCTAACTTTAGGTACCCATTTCTTTTGTGTCTTAGGAACCCATTTCTTCTGTGTTTTAGGAACCCATTTGTATGTTGATGGGCATTGTTGTGCTATCCACCATTTCCACGCCTTACTCGTTTTCTTATATAGCATCCTATAGTAACTCTTGGAACTTGTGATAGTGGATTCTGATGCAACTGTTTTCTTATGGGGTGTTGCAACAGATTTGTTCGCTTGACTTTTGGGTTTCCTAGTACTAATAGGCACTACATTAGGCTTCTTAGTTCTAGCATTCACGTCATTCAAGAATTTAGAAACACAAGCATCATGATTCGAATTAAACACACATTTTCCACAAGTAGCACAAACAGCATTAGCATTCGAAGTTCTGGAATTTAAACTGTCATTACACGCAGTTACAGACTTTGTTTTATTAGAAATACTAGAAATCCTAGGGTGTTCTTCTACTTCAGTCTTCTTAAGCTTCGCATGACTAGTGTATGGCACGACCTTATCTTTCATTTGATTGCTCCTAGGCTGTGGTCTGCTAACATTAGTTTTGTGAGCTACTCCTGTAGATGTAGAAGCGCGAGGATTAGTATTCCTAAAAGTCTGATTCAACTGTGGTGCTCTAGTTTGTGTGGTACTACTTGCAATGCGATACATGCCTGGTTTAATCACATTTGTGTTTCTTACAGCTTGCATTGCTGTCTTAGGTAAATTCTGTAGAGTGACTGGTTTTGATAAACCCTCTGACTCATTAGTTTTTGGAACCGACTTTTTCTTTGCAAAATATTTTCTCTCAAGAGAGTCTGAAAAAGGAGCCGGTTTTCCTAAAACTGATGGTTTTGGAATCCTTTGAGCATTTGGTTGTCGAACAACAGATGGTTTATCAAACTTAGTGTCTACAGATTTTCCCTTGCATTTTTCAACGAGTTTTTTCAACTCACTTATTGCCATGTTCTTGTCTTGCAATTTATACCCTAAACATCAAAGTTTATAAAATTATAAACCTTACACATGACACCACCACCTCAAAGGTGGCGTGTCATTTGGAGAAACAAAGGCAAGACATTTGTCTTGCTTAGACAATAACCTTGCATGTGCAAGTCTTTCAAAACCACCCATCACACTTCACTTCTCATAGTTAGAAAGAAATTTCACACACACACACCTCTTGTCTCTCTTGTTCTTGCCGTCCACCTTAACCCTCAAAACCCTTGATTCATACAAAAATTCCTACTACAATCACTTGTTATATTTACACCATTTGATTCCTCACATTCAAAGCTCCATTTTCATACCATAAAACCTATCATTTATAGACTTTGGGGCTGAGTTAGAAGAATAATATGAAGATGGTCATGCATGTTAAAGAAATGATGTCCTAGTAAAGCTTGGTGGCTAGGAAAATTAGTTGTTAATAACTATTTTGGGTGATCATTGTAGTGAGCCATCTTTCTACCTTTTCCTAAATTTTCTTATAAGAATATTTTGATATTATTACTTGTTATAAAAATATACATTGATGAGTATGGGATATGTTTAGGATATGTGTTGTGGCTTTGCATAAGTGTTGATTGTGTTTTAAATGAGTTAGAAATAGGTTTGGTTGGATTTTATAGAGGCTGTTTTGGAACAGTAGCAAAACGTGTTGTTTTCTCAAAATGTTTGGCTTAGGGTCTGTAAACAAAAATCATGGGTGGATAGATATATGTCTTGGCATGATGTGATAGTTGGATGGTCAACCAATTATTATTATTGAGTGAGATATGGTCAAAATACTAAAATGGGTCAGTTCTGGACTTTGGTTTAGAAAACGTATTAAACACCAGGTTAATGAGTTAAATGTTTGGGTTTTAAAGCATGGGTCAATACTAGACATCATAGGGAAGCTATAGCACTTGGCCCCACATCCATTGCTATCCTAGATTAGGAGTTATGATTAAAATGGCAAAAGTAAGAAATTCAGTCAACTTTCTGTTTTGACTTAGGGTTAGTAAAAATCTATTTCCCATGGATTGGTAAATGGTATGAGTGATTGGCTTAATGTTTTGAAAACTAGACTTCAAGGGCTTTCCAAGGGTGAAAACCTTGAGTTTATACCATTTATAGATTGGTAGATACAGGTCCCTAAACATGAGCTAATTCCAGAATTGCGACTTTTACGTCTTGACTAAAAATGACAAATGTGTAGATAATCATACCTAAAATTGGAATTAGACGGCGAAATTTGGTAGATGTTTAATTACATATAAGAACAGGTCATATGTCAATTTGGGAGTCAAAATACTTTAGTTAAGTCAAGAAGCCATGTTGCGCATATCTTAGGAACATATCCTATATTCGTCAAACTTTTCTTACGTATTATTTTTACTTGTATATTATACTAAGACGCGTCACGTATTTTAGGTGGTGCGTAAGGGATTTTATCTTGTTCAAGACTTATTATACTTCTGATCTCTTTGATATCTCGGTGAGTTCATAGCCTCGCCTTTACTTTTAATGTTTTATTTAAAACCCGCGAGGGAGATACATGCTAGTTTTGAAAATTGAACACAAGATTGTTTGGTATGCTGGACCCGTTCCTGAATTATATTTTGCACGAGTACCTATCGCATAAAGTCCCTAATTTCATGAACCGCTTAATTGCTTGGATTAGCGAGCGCTAATACATTTGATAGATCTATTGGGGTTGACATCGGGTTCGGTTTTGGGAGGTTTTTAATCCGGAAAGTGGAAGCCTCCAATGTACAGGCTATTGTCTGGAGATGTAAGTTGGTATTGACGGAAAAAACTTAGCCTGGCGATTCATTGTTATTATTAATTGTTATGGATTTCGTCAATTGATCGATTGTCGCGGAGCTCAATGAATTTGGTTATTAGCTTGTTCTGGCCCACAAGTCTATATTGATGGCTTATAAATATTTATAATGCTTGTGTCAATCTCTTTTCTTCTGTTTATCATTATCAAACCTCATGAATTCACTTAACCTCGTGTTGACTTTTTAAGCATGTTTTCATCTAAGGTAATTGAGGGTACGGATGCTTGAAGGCACTGTGAGGAGGATTTGCGCTAAACCTTTTTGTCCACCATTTAAAAACCCATTCCTCATTAAAAACTTGTTTTAGTTTGGTTAAATCAAACTTATTTTATGTATGGTAACGATTTCTTGGGACTACGCTTTTGAACTCTGATAAATATGGAATGGAATGGTTGTTTGTTTGTTTTAAAATGTCTCATTGAGTCGTTCTTTATGTCTTATGACTATTGTACTATTATTTAACACCCAAATTGTTGGTTCCGCTGCGTGTAAATTTGGGGGTGTTAAAGATATCTTGAAGGAAGATCTTGAATATCAAAGTTTGCGGAAGTCTTTGTCATTAAATCTTAAGCTTTCTTGATTTTTGAATCTTGATGCTTATAGTATGTCTTTATAGTTTAAGCATGAGCATGTAGTAATGAATTCGACTTCAGCTGGAATGGGATACCGCCACCACCGCATAACCTGCAAGTCTACGTTAGTGATAATCAACAGATATGGACGAGAGTGTCTTTGTCACTTCGTCAAATACGGTTGCAGTAACCACGGTTCCCCGTTAATCAGTATAAATACTGTCTGTGATTAGATATAATTCATATGAATCTTCTTGACAGGGTTTCACAACTGCACTAGCCGTTCTCATTACCGGAGCATCTCAAAGCAGACAACACGGTAAGAGTGAATCAGATAGTTACTATCTTTCTGATTAAGCCGTCAATTCATTTACTGGAACAAGTTTGATTCACATAGAATCGCACCATCGTTTCTTTCCAGTTGACACAAGTTTGATTCATATAGAATCTCGCAAGTCACCTACCAAGAGCTTGTTTGATGTTGGCTCAAGCAGGATTTCCATCTTCACGGTGAATACTTAAGTATCACTCGGATGTTCTGGCAAAATCACAAGGATAATGCGTAGGACTCTTGTTAACAGCTTGTGAACTTATTGGTGTTCAACAAGTGTTTGTCATGGAATGTGTCCTAATGAGATTTATAGATTGATCTCTTGGCTCTAGACTCAATTAGTGTGTTTTGGTTTTAGTACTCGAAGGCTGGAGAGAGATTCCACCTATTAAATTATCAACTACTCGGAGTGAGAAGTCAATAGAAGTCATGTGTATCTCCGTGGGACAATGAGACAAGTTTCTGTTGATGAGAAAATCGCATGGTGGGGAAGGTGTTGCATGCATCATGGGTCCATGTTGTTCGTCTTCAATATCAGAATTCATCTTTTGTGAAAACTAATAGATTATGTATTGACCCGGTTTCTGCCTAAGTTGTGCGGAGGGCTGCTTTCTTTTCACCCTTCATCCATATATTTCTTTTTCATTCTTCAACCCCTTCAATGCTTACCAAGACGTCATTACTAACACCTTGTTGTGATTGTTCCAATGTTAGCCCAATCTTAGTCGGCATTATTCCCTTATACTCATTCATCTCTAATCATACCTAAGGACTACTATTTCTAACTATGGAATGTCCTTGGGTAGATCTCTTCGTATCTGGTTGGATCATAGAACTAATACCTAACCTAACCACCTTATGACTTCAGAATCATCGTGAATTAAGATGTTGTTGGGTATGAGATCGTAACCATAAAACCTTTTCCGAAGATTATAAACAACACTTTGAGTCATTTAGATCACTTATTATTTTCAAGATCACATTTTAATTACATTTCTCCCCTTATTTTAAATACTAATTCATTTAGTTTTTGAAATATCTTGTGATTAAAATTTGTCATGAAAATTCTGTTGGAAAAATATTATTATACTTGTCATGAATTATGTGAATTATATGTATTCGTGTGTGTTATGTTTGTGGTTGTTTAAGCTTATTCGTTGTGGCATATTTGAGCTTATTGGTTTCGGTTTAAAGTACTCATTTTTTCTCTCTTTCTTTTCGTTTCGTGCTTATTAACATATTTAAAAAAAATTGTTTAACAAAAATCACAAGCTTTGTTTGAAATCATTTTGGGCTTACTATTCTAAGTTCAATGTTGGGCTAATATTTTTTTTTTCTTTTAATCGTTATTTTAAGTAGTCGGATGTACTATATATTTTGTTTTTTTGTTTCCGTGGGAACCCGTTTTTGTGGTTTTGTAGAACTAGTTTTTTATTTAAAAGAAGAAGTGACTAGATCCACAAGACTCAGTACAAGGAAGACAAGGACAATTTTGTTTGTCTTGGTGCAAGGAGACAAGGGCAATAGTACAAGCCGAAAACTTGCAATGAACAAAAGTTGGAAAACCACCCCCCCCCTGAACACACTTAGCACAAACAATTGTTTCATGCGACAATCTGAACAAACTCAAATATTAGTGACAACCGAACAACTCAACAACTTGAGTACCGAATAACTAGATTCTTTGAGTACCAAAAAACTAGTGATCCTTTGAGTACCAAACAACTAGTGATCCTTTGAGTACCGAACAATTGTAACCGACTACTAAGACGACTCTATGAAGACTAACAACTTGTTTTTGAGTATGAACCGATCTACTTATTTTAAGTAATTTTTGGGTTTTACGGTTTCGAGTGTCGGTTATCTATGGGACTTATAACTTATACCGTTGTGATCATGATTCGTTTTCGATCAACGTGGTATATTTGCTTTTCACCGACAACAATCGTAGCATTCCGCGAGAGTAAAAATAAAAAAAACGTTATTTTTTTTCTATTTTGAAACGAGGAAGAAAGGTTTTTTGGAGGGAATTTCGTTTCATTAATACACTAGAATTGGAGATTGTCACATGCAGTCCCTGGACTTTAAAACAAATTTACCATACGTTCTTGGTGAATTATTAACCCTCAAAGTTGAAAAGGCTTTTCACCGTCAGTCCTTACAAGTTATAATTCAGCCGTTAGCCCTCCAAAGTGAACCGTTATTGCACTGTTAGTCCCCACATTCATAATTAACAACCGTTAATCATTCAAAGCCTAAAAAACAACACAACAAACACGATACATAACACTAAAAACGATCCAAATAAGATTCACTAAAACGACAATCGGCTAAAGATCCAGATTACGATTTCAAGTGATCACAGAGTTGATTTGGTATCCCTTATTTGAGATTGAAGTGGGTTTCACGAAGGCGTCTACTTATTTCATCATCGAGACTTCCTTCTATTTTCTACCCCTTTTATTCAAACCCACTCTATCGATTGATGACTTGCTTGAACGTATACATCTATGATTGAGACTTGGATTATCTAGTTATTTCCTGATGTAAGGAGGTACATTATAGCACTCACAGGTTATAGCTATCACATAAAGGAGTTACATTGTAGTACTCAGTGTCACACGCAGATGTCGATGTGGATAATTTCAAGTGGTGTTGTACTTCTTATACTTTTCTTGGTTGGTATAGAGTGTCTTATTTGATTTACTCTTGCACCGTTCTTCAATCAAAACAGTGCAAGATTAAGTAAAAATTTAGGGATTATATCTTTATTTTCAAGTTTAGTATATTCGGGGGGGGTTTTTATTTATTCAACCAGTGGTCCACAAACAATAACGGAGAGAATATAGGTTGGGTAAGGTGGCCCGGAGAGTTTAAAGGTTGAGATGTAATCAGCAATTCTCACGGGATATTATTGTGATATTCCACGAAAATGGTACTTCAAAGTCTAAGCAAAATTCTCTAAGTTCTTCAACGACATTCATATACATGACCTTGATTTTACCAAGTTTTCTTGATTCTTGCTTCATCTCCTACTACTGTTTCTGAAGTCAAGAGGGCAATGCTTCGTTTGGATTTCAATATTTGTGCTTTAGACAAGAACTTCTCGAGTATATGGACGTACACGACAATGATGCTTTTCGAGATATGTTGCAATCCATCATGGTGGGAAATGTTGTACATCCAGGACTTAGTTAACTTTGATGTTACCATGTAAACTTCCAGGGGGAAGTAGTATATATTACTTTACTTAATATGGTTTGTGAAGTATTATGCATATGTGAGAAGAATTGTTGCTGATTCCTTGCATGTACCCCTGAACGAATATTCACCAAGACCTAATGACAAGTAGCAGTAGTATTTGATGTGGTTTTCTACTTCTATAAAATTCCGCTGTGTATGTAAATGTCAAATAGAAGTTTCTTCTAGCTACATCAAAGTTTCAGAATCTGCTCAAGATAGGGATGTTGGTTTGGGGGGAAGCTGATTAAGAAACTTCACCAAAAAGAAGTCTAAGAAGAAAGCTTTTCAAGACATGCTGCATGATTTGGGGGGAAGTTAATCCAACTCATGCATACTACAATGGTTCCTGTACAATTAAAAACACTGAAGATCCAAGCTGTAGTACAAGTTTCAAGACCAGGAGAACTCAGAAGACATCTTTAGCTGTGACGCTTTGGAGACTTTATTATGTTGTAATTGTACTTGATAGGAAATTTGTAAGTATTCCGTTATACACTATTGGGGGTAGATTTGTTTAGCTTAAAATATGATGACTATCGTAATTACTTAGTTATCATTAAGCAAGACGCGCAGGGACTAGTCACATAACTCATAACCAATTGTTAAGTTAGAATAGTTTCCCTAGTCTTGACCTATAAATACCCCTCCATACTTCCATTGAGGGGTGAGGATTCATTTGTATCATTTCACCAAAGTATGTGTGTGTGTTCTTTCCCTCTCTAAATAATATGGCTAAGTTCTTGTTTCATCCTCCCCGACTTCCGAATCAAAGTTAGCTAGTGATTTCTGATCATGTACAGAAGGAAATTTTGCCAAAGACTGCAAGAAAGAAAGGAATACAACTACTATAAGACAAAGATGTTGCTAGCTAAGAAAAACAGTGATGAACAAGTGCATCTTGCTGAGGATCAAGCTTGGATGAAGTCAAGTAGTGATTCAGATCAAGAGATTAGTACGAATATGGTCTTCATGGCTAAAATGGAAAAGATTCTTTTGGGTTCAAAGGAAAGCTCATCATGTGCTAAAGAAACCATTGCTGAGGTATCTTATTACTCCTTTGATTTTGAAAGTGATTATGAATATGAGACTTTAGATTATTATGATAATTCTACTAATTATGGTTTATTTGTGGACAATGATGATGATCAAGAAACTTTTCATGATGCAATTAATCTGCTAGTGTAAATGTTGATGAAAATCATATTGTAACTCAAAAAGATCATGATGAGTCAGAAGTTAATCATAATGAACCTGAAGACAAAAAGCATTCGATTAATACACTGATTTATAAGTTTAATCAAAATATTGCTAAATGTCAAAAACGTATTGAGAAAGCAAATCAATAACGAACATATTTAGAAAATCAAAACAAAGTTTACAAGATATAAATGATGTTTTGAATAATCAAGTAAACATTTTTGGGGCGAAAAGTAATAAATTTGATGTTCAAATAAACGTGTTGAAAGAAAAGAATGATGACTTGCTTGCTCAAACGAAAGACTTACAAGATCAACTCAAAGTCAAACATGTTGTGATTGATACTCACACTTAGTGTCAAGCACGATATGCAAAACTTGAGGAAGAAAGATATCAATATATGATTAAATATTATGCTCTTTGTGATAATGAAACACAACATAGGAAAAAGATTGATGAACAAGAGATTTAATTTGATAAGATGAGTTGTCAATTAGTTGAGATGAATAATAATGTGTTGAAGCTTCAAGAGAAAATTTTAGAAAAAAATGAAAATTTCAGAATTAGAAGAATGTGTGCGTAACAAAGATTTAGAAATTAAAAAGTGTTTGGAAAAATTAAATGATTGTGATAACAAACTTCATAAGACTGGACAAACATGTCAGACTATACAATATGATCATGCCTTCTAAGGATAAAATGTTATAATGGTCGAAAAAGGACTTTAGGTTTGACAATCACTTTATTATTTGTAAAGTGAAAGATTTGAGACTAGTCTTTACGGTGAGTGGGGTTATTGGTCTGGGGTAATCCTTCTGATATTTCTCACACATTCAGATGAAGCTTTAGAAATTGAGAAGTTTATAAGAGCAAGAGAAAATAAAATTGAGTTTGCATATGATTATGGAAATCTGAATGAAAGTTATGTGAATGAAAAGATAATTTTTTTGGATGATTACTTTCAAGAAATAATAAATGTAGATTTGAAAAGATTGATTCTCCGTTCCAGTAAACAAGTTCACTCAAACCATATGTTCCAACTGTGATTTTAGAAAAGATCATCATTACTTTGGAAGATGAAGCGGTGAGTCTTTTGGAAAAAGAAAAATTAAATTTGGAAATAATTGAGTCTTTGAAATCAAAAGGTTTTGAGTCGAGTGAAAATGCAATTTCTGAATTGGAAAATCAAAGTGAAAATGAGTGTCAAATGGTTGAAAAAGGTTGTGACAATTTGGATAATGCAAAGGTGATTGCTCCAGGAATGTTTAAAACAAATGTGTCACAAAGTGTTTGTGCTTCAAATAATTTTAAAAATAAAATAAAAAGAAAAAGACGTAAGCGAACATCATCAAAACAAAATAACAAACAAGTGAATAATGATTTATTGCGTGCTAATAGAGATTTTTGTTCATTTTGCCAGATTTAGGACACTTTTTTGTAGTGTAGAGACCTAGGCTTTATCAGTGTTATTTGAAACAAGAAAGGGTCATCTAATACATCTAGTGCTGATTTGTCTTCTTTTAGTAATTCAAATTTGAACAAAAATGTTAAGCGATATTCTCGCAAAGACTTGTTGTCATATAATAATTCTCATCACGTAGACACTAAATGTACGTTTTGCGGTGGAATGTGCTCTGAATGTTTTTTGTGATTCTAGATTGCATGCTTCTTATGATTTGTATGTTTTTGATAACGCGAGTATAAAAAATTCTCGGGTTAGCAAGATGCCTTTTAGGAAAAATCATCGTAACTCTTTGAATGTGCGTTCTAAGAATAATTCGAATAACTTTTTACCTAGAACTTTGTTTAGGTGGATTCCTAAAATGCAACCGTTAAACTGAACCCGTACTAAATGGAATTCCTCCAAAGTTAAGTAAATATAAAAATTTCTAAGAACCTAAGATCACGGGACCCATATTATAAATGGGTAACATAGTTTGTTGATGTCTTTGGTGTTTGTTTTATTTATTGCAGATTTTTCCTGATTGTTTTTGATTCTTAATTCGGGATGTTCAAAGCATATGACGGGTAATCGTGCTCTTTTGACAAATTTTGTGGAAAGGTTTCTTGGAACGGTTTGGTTTGGCAATGATAGTTTTTGTAGTGATTTTTGGCTATGGAGATGTGGTTATTGGATCTATGACGATCAAGAAAGTTTACTATGTCGACGGTTTAGGACATAACTTATTTAGCGTTGGACAATTTTGTGAATAAGGGTCTTGAAGTTGCCTTCGACAGTTCTACTGTTTTGTTCGAACCGAAGGATGGTGTAGTTTTTTTATCCGTTGATCGTATCCTTCGGAATTTGTATACTATTTTTCTTAACGACATCACTTCAAATTCTTCGGCTTGTCTTCCAACAAATGCTTCTTCATCTCAATCTTGGTTGTGGCATCAACATTTTTCTCATTTGAATTTCAGCACAATTAATAACCTTGTGAAAAACAATCTTGTTCGAGGCCTTCCTAAAATGAAATTCGAAAAAGATCATTTTTGTATAGCGTGTGAACAAGGGAAGATTCATCGAAAACATCACTAGTCCAAAACGGCGTTTGCTTCAAATAAACCACTTTATCTTCTTCATATGGATTTGTATGGTCCGATGTGTGTCGAAAGTATTAATGGAAAGAGATATGTGTTAGTTGTTGTCGATGATTATTCCACGGGTTACACAATGGGTATTTTTTCTTCGTTTAAAAGATGAAGCATCAGAAGTGATCATTTTGTTCATTAAGAAAACCCAAGTGAATATTCAACTTCAAGTTCAAAGAGTTCGAACGGATAATGGTACTGCGTTTAAGAATGAAACTCTTGCTAAATTTTTGATGAGGTCGAAATTACTCAACAATTTTCTGCTTTAAGAATGCCACAGCAAAATGGTGTCGTAGAAAGGAGAAATCGTACCTTAGTGGAAGCTGCAAGAACTATGATTACATTTTCCAATCTACCATTATTTCTTTGGGCTGAGGCCATCGTAACAGCTTGTTTTACACAAAAGCGTTCAATTATTCACAAAAGTTTTGATAAAACTCCTTATCCGTTCGATTACAGATGTTATCTTCTTAATGACTATGATGATGTTGGAAAGCTCAAGGAGAAAGGGGATATTGGAGTGTTTGTTGGATATTTAAAAGAATCCGCTGCATTCAGAATTTACAATAAGCGTACTTGAAAGATACACGAGAGCATGAATGTGAATTTTGATGAGATTTCAGAAATGGCTTCTAAACAATTCAGTTTAGAACCCGGTTTTTCTAATTTAAACGAAATGGACAAATCTTCAAATCTAACGGTTTCACAAGTCTCAGAATCTTCAAAGAAAGATTTGGAAGATTTATTTCATGATTTTTACGATGAGTATTTTGATACTTCAAAGATAACAAAATCTCCAACAACGAATGTTGAAACTTCTAATGAAGAAATTCCTCCGTCCGCAGAAGAAGTTTTTCATGAGATTTCAAAATCATTTCAAGAGGACTCTATTTCATCTTCTTTGAATGACGATGTGCAACAAAGTTCAGAAGAAGTCAAGATTCCTTCATCAAATACTCAATCGGTTTTAAATAACATGGATCCTAATGTCAATAAAACAAGTACGTCACATAATGTGTTTAATAAACAATTGGAAGATGGTTACTTTGATGCAAGTATGATGTTTCATTATCCGTCCAATGTTCATACTTTCTATCAACTTTACATACATGAGAAAAAGTAGACTAAGGATCATACACTTCATAAGATAATTGGTGATCCGAAGTTAAGTATGCGTACAAGAGGTCAAATAGCAAATTCATGTTTGTTTGCATGTTTGCTAAGTAGTATTGAGCCTACTAACGTAGCTGAAGCTTTAAAAGATGCTGTCTGGGTCACTGCAATGCAAGAAGAACTCAATCAATTTGCAAGATTTAAAGTTTGGAGATTAGTTCCTCGACCCAAAGGCAAGACTATCATTAATACCAAATGGATCTTCAAGAATAAGAAAGATAAAAGTAGTTTGCTTATCCAAAACAAAGCAAGGCTTGTAGCTCAAGGTTATCGACAAGAAGAAGGAACTAATTATGATGAGACATTTGCTCCAGTTGCTCAAATTGAGCCTATACGCTTATTTCTCGCATATGCGGCTTCTAAGGATTTCACTACCTTTCAAATAAATGTGAAGACAACGTTTCTCAATGGAATTATTAAAGAGGAAGTGTATGTTGGTCAACCTCAAGGTTTTGTCAGCAAAAAGTATCTAATCATGTATATGCTCTCAACAAATATCTGTACGGTTTGAAACAAGCACCTCGGGCATGGTACAGTGTTCTTTCAAAATTCTTGATCGATAGCGGATTTAAAAAAGGTTCAATCGATACTACTCTTTTCATTAAAAAGAAGGGTAAACATATAATACTGATTCAAATATATGTTGATGACATTATATTTGGCTCAACAAATCCAAAATATTGCATGAAATTTTCAGACTTAATGGTTAAACATTTTGAAATGAGTATGATGGGAGAAATGAAATTCTTTCTCTGGCTTCAAGTAAATCAATTTTTAAATGGAATTTTCATAAATCAATCTAAGTACATTCTTAATATTTTGAAACGATTTGGAATGGAAAATTGTGATATGGTTCCACTCCCATGGTTGAACAAGCTAAACTCAAAGTTGATTTAGTTAGAAAACTAGTTGATCATACTGATTATCGTAGCATGATTAGATCGTTGATGTACCTTACTTCGAGTAGGCCAGACATAATTTTTGCAACATGTATGTGTGCTAGATATCAAGCAAACCTAAATGAAGATCATGTGTTAGCCGTTAAAAGGATCTTTCAGTATCTCAAAGGAACTATTAATTTAGGCCTTTGGTATCCAAAAGATTCTGGCTCTGATCTAACTGCCTATTCAGATGTAGATCATGCAGGGTGTCATTTAGATCAAAAATGTACATCTGTCAGTGTTTAATTTTTAGGTGACAAGTTGGTGTGTTGGTCGTCAAAGAAGCAAAACTGTGTGTCTATTTCTACACCAAAATCTAAATATGTAGTTGTTTATGGCTACTTTGCTTAAGGATTGTGGATGCGTACTCAATTGACTGACCACGGCTTCTTGTACGACAAAGTACCGATATACTGTGATTCAAAAAGTGCAATTGCAATCTCGTGCAATCTGGTATAGCACAGTCGAACAAAACACATTGATGTGAGGTATCACTTTATCGAGGATCGTGTTGAAAAAAGAACGATAGAGTTACATTTCGTTGGTACTGAATATCAACTTGCGGATTTATTCACGAAATCTCTGCTTGTAGCTCGATTTAAGTTTTTAGTCGAGAAGTTGGGCATGATGAGTCGTGAAGCATAAATTCTTTACCACGAAATGTTTTTGTTAATAAACTTTAAAAAATACAAAAAGATTTTTTTATAAAATTTGATATAAAGCTCAAAATGATTTTCTTTTATTTAAAACTTTATAGAAAATTCAATTTTTTTATAATGGCTTTCATACATTTTCAGTATGAAACCCGAGCTTATACAGAATGGTTGTTAGCTACTTTAGGTCAACTCCCGGGCTTCATTTAAGGTATCATGGCTATTGATTTACTTTAGTATCAATACCGATTCTTTGTAGGCTTGTGTACATATAAGTACACACCCGGGCATTTAAGAACAAGAAAATGAGTAGCGTTAGTGCATTTATCTTTGGTATAAAGAAGGAAGTCTTGTCTTGGCTTTAGTTTATGATAAAATATTTTGCAAATCCTTATGTTGGGTACTTAAAGATTAAATCAAGTTATTAAAGTCAATGATTCTCGAGATGTGAGTTCAATCGATTCAATTTTTAAAATGCGATACATTCAAGATAAAGATCAATTTCAAATAGGTCTGCAAATCGAGTGTACTTGTTGTGACAGTGCTTAAAGTTTTTAGAGCGTCTAAAGAAAATAAAATGACTCAGAAGTGGAAAAAAGGTTCTCTTTCATATAGTTTAACCAAGATTACGTTATTTTTCAAGTGGTGGAGTATTCCATGAAAGATTTGTTGAAATAGTTTTTAGAATTATAGGAAAATGGTAAATTGTTAGATTCATTTAACATTATTCCGAATTTTGCGTTTTTAGTTTATGTTAAAATATGTTTCTGGAATATATTATGGGGGAGTGAGTATTTAGTGTTTTTACAATGATTGAAAACTTTCAAAGATCAAAATTTTCTTCTTCATATGTTGTTAGTGAGAATGATAAAAAATAGAAAGAGAGATTTGTAAAGAAAAATAGAAAGAGAGAATTGAGAAATCGTATACTTGAGAAATGAAAGTATATGTCGTGTGCTTCAAAAGCAAGAACAACACATGAAAAGAAAAGCGAAAAGTATGCAAGAAAAAGATAATGACATCGCCTCGAAAATTGACAGAGAGCTTGTCATAACTCTCTTGATTTACTCTATAATAAATTTCTTTATCAAATTCATGTTGATTTTCAGATTTTCATCATGGTTCTCATGAACATTCATTCTAACGGAATTATCTTAGCGTATGCTGATTGAGTTGCACGGTGTGATTTAGTTACTCTCAAATACTCCTATGATCTTCCAGAAATGCAATTGATCTGCCCCAATGTAACCCTTGCCCTTTTCATGTGATTTGAATGTTCTAATTTAGCCTTTTGACTATTTGACTTTTGTCAGTTTCGTTAAAACTTGTACCGTGTTGTCGGTGGTGAATTTATACGATTGAGGTGTTTTATGGTTATATGGTGTATAATAATCCTTTTTAGAGGGTATTATTATGTTATTTATGTTCCGAGTGGTTTGACCCGTGAATAGCGTAAAATGCCGAAAACGAGTCCCGACACGCCCATTAATGTTCAAAACAAATTTTGGGGAGTTTTATTGGGTAATATGTTGTGTAAATACTCTAAGTTATTGGAAAATTATTTTTAAGTAGAATAAAAATACTAGGAAACTTCGGGTCACATTTTAAATCACGAGAATTGACCATATAAGGATCCGAAAAGTGACGAAAGTCACCTAGGATGCCACCACCGGTTCAAGCCCCACAAGGGAGCAAGAAGGCATTTTTTTAGCATAT
Organism: Tanacetum coccineum; assembly: GCA_026074375.1. Taxonomy (NCBI): domain Eukaryota; kingdom Viridiplantae; phylum Streptophyta; class Magnoliopsida; order Asterales; family Asteraceae; genus Tanacetum; species Tanacetum coccineum. Next base: position 59,220 of record BQNB010002360.1, read on the forward strand.
TGGTCCCTTGCTAGTACTAGTCATTTGTCTCATACCATTTCAAATGCACACATTCATTCATTTTTCTCACACACACTTTGGTTTTTGTTCTCTCTTCCTCCCCTTGCTCGTCCGAATAAACCACACACATAAATACATTAGTTTTCCAACTTTGATCAAAAACATGAAGATTCAAGGGTACTTGGGTTGATTCTAGTGCTCGGGTAATCATTTAAACTACGTTTGGGTAGTCAGTTCGCGTTCATTCTCGCTTTTCAAAACCCTAATTGTAAGTTTTCTAAATCTTGATTTAACTTGTACTTTTGAGTGTTTAATGATGCATAGAAGCTAGTTGTACGGTGCGTTTGTTAAAAATCGAATACGGAAATTTTACGGAATGATGTTAAGGGTTCGGTTTTGGGTTCGAACAAAGGAAAAAGGGAATGAGGTTTTGTTAGTTTTGATATCGTGGTCGTGATGTTTGAAAAGCATTTATTCGCTATGTAGCTTATTTTGATTAGTAGCTTATTTGGCTTATTATTAAGCATTTTTGAGCTTATAAGCTCTCGGCAAAAAGAAGGTATACAAGGAAAGCATTTTTGGTTATTTACCTCGTATGTCGTACTTTTGTGGACTATTTTGATAGCTTATGGTAATAACCGAATATACTACGTAGCTTAATAGCTTATTTATAAGCTTAATGGTATTGTTTTGGAGCTTAAAGCTCACGGCCCACTTTAAGCCAATAAGCCGTGGCTTATTGAGAGCTTATTGTGGTTGAGGATATTTTGTTAGCTATTATTTTAGGCTTATTTCTATTAATGGGTTTTAGTTTTGGGCTTAAGTCGTATTATATATCTACGGATACTTTAAGGGGCCGCTATTAGGCCTTAAGGCCCAATAAGCGTAAACTAGTTATTTTAAGAGTTTTGGCGGACTTTTGAAAGGTGGAATATACTTATGAAATGATGTTGAAAGTCGTTTTGGGGGAAATACATTTTGGTAAATATTGCGAGATATGGACTTTGGCATTTTGTCGGAAAGCGGTAAATTGGTGAAAAATGTTTGAAATTAAGGTTAAAACCTTGGGAAAACGTTGTATAAACGAACGGGTCATGTAGAAATTTCATAAAAAGTCCATACTTAGAACTTTTACTCAAAACATAATTTTTACGATAAAATAATAAAATAATATTATTTTCATACGTCGACTAAAAGACAAAAAATATATTTTTAACGAAGACTTTTCTTAAAATGTTTGTTCTTTATAGGTGATGAGGTGTCAATTTTATACACTTTTTCGGGAGTGTTTAACCCATTAATCGTTGCATTTATCATGTCCAAAATAGGAGTTACTTATCGTTCCTTTTTAGGTCATTCTAGCATTTGGGAAGGCATTTGGAGGAAATACCCGTGACTTGAGCTCATTTAGAGAAGAACGGACAAGACTACGGACCTACACAACATCTCTCAAGGAATTTCTACTCAGAAGCTGGAGGGAGGAGGCGTCACAGAATTACACACGAACAATTCTACACAAAGTTACACGTGACGCCGTCACAACCCATCTCAAGACGGCATCACAAGATCTCCAGACGGCGTCAGAACGTACGACCCAGCTCATTATCTAGAATGGTCTATTCATGACGGCGTCACGATTAAAACGCGACGCCGTCACAATGATTTTCCTATATATATAAATCCGTTTTTAGGGTTTTAAGTGTGTAACTTTAGAGTAAAGAAGGGGGAACGAACCCTAGTTGTTTTTAGCAAGCTGTAAGCGATGATTTTTGGGCTCAAAACCCTTATTGTACTTTCCTTTAATTCATGTTTTTATAATCAAGGTAAGACTATTCATAATCTATTTCAATATATCTTGTTGTTGTGATTCTTATCTGTTCTTACTTTTTCTTTCACATGCTTGGCTAAACTTCTATTGTCTTTATTTTTGATTTGTATGAAACCTAGGATGTAGATCTTAGTGGTGTTGCTTCTTGTGATGAATATGCATGTTAGGTCTTAGAAAACCAGATTTTGTCTGTATCGCTGTTGATATGTCTAGGAAAACATGATTTGTGTAGGAAAGGATACCATCAGGTAACAGTTTCTTACTACCCTTGCCTCTATATGGTTTGAACCACTCTTAATCTATTTCAAATGATTAAATATATTCTTAGGGGACCTTGTGTAACAGTCTTTCATACTACCTTACTTGTGCGTTTCTCGCCTTAAGGAATATCTTAAAATACGACGCAGGGTTGTTGTAATCTGTCTCATGACTTAGGAAATAATTACATAGATCATCACAAGTGTGACAACGCAACAACACTAGGAGAAGCAATCTAGGGAGTAATACATGATTAAATAAACACAATCTTTTATTATATTGTTATCACCAGTAGCGTAGTTTAATTTAGTTTAATAGCTAAAACCAACCAAATCTCTCAAATATATGATTTATTTGCATAAAAACTCAAAAAGAATCTTCTCTCAACCCTTAGAATTCTGTTAGACCGTGATCAAAACCTTCCCAACCTATTCCCCTAAAGAACGATAACAACCCATTAGTCTTGCCTACACTACACTACAACGATTAGTACACTGCCTAGGGAGTTGTAAAACTTCTTGTAGAAGTCCCTTACGATAACCGCAATAAGTTTTTGGCGCCGTTGCCGGGGAATAGTTAGGTTATGATCATAGTTTAACTTAGTTCTACTCGCTTAAATCCTTTCAAGGGAGATTTTAATTCCGCATATTAGCTTTCTTGTAGTCTATCTTTTTTTTTTGTGCCCTTTGTTCGTAACATTTGTAAATTTGTAAATTATAATGAATAGGTATGGTTATTCTAGCGTAGGTAGGTTTGATGTATTCTTGCGTGATCAACTCTTGGTGTTCCAACAACATCAAGATGAATCTCTCTACGATTCGAGGACTCGTTTTAAAGACGTAATCCGAAAAGTCCCGAATCATGGCCTTAGTATATGGACCCTAATTGAAATCTTTCTTAAACATCTCGACCTGTTATCCCGCCATATCATCAATTTGTCAGCAAAAGGAGATCTTAGGAAGTTTAGTGATATAGGAGCATGGTATGCCATAGAGGATTGTGCCAAATATGAAAAAAATGTAGCAACCCAACAAGCGCTATTTCTGATGAAACAATAGCAAATCCAAATTCTCAAATAGTTGGGGATGATATGGTTAGGGTACAGGTACCTAGGTGCATGGCATGGTTAAATTATGATGAGCATATAGATTGCCTAAGTACGATGGATAATGAGGTAGGAGTTACAAGCCCTGAGAGCACCATACAAACCTTACCGTCATTTGAGGAATACACATCGCTTGTGACTTACCCAGAAGAAGTTGAAAAGACTTTAGGAACCCCGATAGAGGTATAACCTTTGAACAAAATAAAACTAGAAGAAGTAGGCTTGAATTGTAACCACAACACTCCTCTTAGTTCTAGGGAAGTTCCTAGTATTGATATACCGTGATCGCCTCAACCAAACCCTTACTAACAACTCTGATATCAAAGTCCTCTCGAAGTGATCAAGTATTAAAGTTAAAGGAACTTCAAGAACGATGAATAATTAAGCTTTCACCATTAAGAAAGGTATGAGCATGCCGGTCCAGTTGTCACAAGCACAAGATGGCGAAAGACCACAAGTTGATGATCAGAGATTAGATTTAGCTGATGATCTCAAAGAAGCTCAAGATCACATATCACATTCAATCACAAGCCACATGACAAAAATCACTACCTCAAAGTACAAGATATTACGTGAAGAATCAAAGACTACGAGTTGAACACAAGATCAATCAGAAGATTGTTGAGCTTAAGTTTGTATTTTCAGAGGTGACCTCCCTTAGGGGGAGATTGTTAGATATTAGAAAAAGACTCGGTCACCCCGTGTAATGTATCATTTATCGTAGCTGGTAGTTTAACGTTTAATGTGTAATGTTCAGTAATGGGCCGGGCTATAAAGCCTAACGTGTAAGCCCATACCATGGCCTAAGAGCTAATTTTGTAAGCTACTACATAAGCCTCTTCCATGCCTTGGAAGAGGTGGTTAGTCATTTCATTTTACAAGTTATACTTTCTCTTACTAGAAAACTTTTCTCTCCTTCTTTCTCTCTCTAGACTTGGCTAATCCATCTATCTTCCATTGTGTTATAATTTCCAATATCCTACACATGCTTTGTTTGTTTGTAACTTCGTCTCATTTGCAATCAAAGGTATTTTGCAAATAATAAGTGTAGGGGAATTTATTCGGCTTTTGAGCCAAGTTCAATCATGTTAAATAAATTGTTTAGATTAATTCTTGTTAGTTTCGAGTCATATGATTGAATTGTTAAATCTCAGGTTTTATGCAGCTATTTGTATAGGAATTAACTTATGGAATCAAGTGCAGGAAATTTTTCATCAAAAAAAACAAAAATTTCGCTTTCATAGAACGTAGAGACGGCGTCACAATTTACACGCGACGCCGTCACCACGATACCTGTGACGGGGTCACGAAAACCCTGACGACATCAAACGCGCCCAGGTCCAGAAAACTTAAAGTTTTTAATTATTTTTGAAAATAAAACTTGCATAACATTTAATATATGTATTCTTCTGTTATAAGCCTGCAAAACCTAATGAGTTTAACAATTCTCTCATCCTGTCTTTACTGCTTTATCGAGTCAAACCCTAAATTCAGATTGTATATTGGTTTATTGCACATTTTATGCTTGGTGTAGTTGTCTTTGTCTTTGATTACATGTTATATTTGATGAGAAAAATCTTGGAAATTCTTAGGAAGTTTCATTGGATGATTCTTGGAGGACGATTTAACCAGCTATCGCATGTTTCTTCTCCATTATTGAGCATAGCAGGGGAGTACTAGTTTCTTTTCCTTGTTTTCTTATCCCTTTATTTGTTTTTACGGGTACTTCTATAGAACATTGGGGACAATGTTCAACTTAAGTGTAGGGGGAAAAATAAGCCTTAGAAACTATCCTTCATTTCCATTTGCTTGTGTCCTTAAAATGTTGGGTAATATATCAAAACACAGCATAAGAGGTAATTTTTACCCAAATTTAAATTTTTTTATGACACATACCGACGAAAACCGAGTATTAATAGCGTCTCATGGATAGGAATTTATATGACTAGCACAATTACCCTCAGAATTCCACCCCAAAAATGTGAGGTTCGCCTTTAGATCTTTAGGAATTCGGGTATCTATTATTGATACCCAAGATAGTTTATACCTTTAGCTTTCTCGAGTTAAGGAGTGAGCAGTCACATGTGTCTATTTCGTCATTACAGATGTGTACGTGTGGTCTTCATCACCTTTTCTGGAGCATTGAGATCGGTATTAAATTATATGAGTGTACCGGTAGCATATTAAATTCTAGAACTTATTATTGTGATGCATCCTGAGACCGCATAGTGAGTATTAGGATTTACTTGATAAGAGGCATTAAGATTAACTCATGTTTTAAACCTGTAATTGTTATTATGGTCACACCGATCATGTAACTATCCCACACCCTTGCCATGCACTCACCTTTAGTGCAGGATACCCCTAGTAATTTTCTGGTGGATTCCACATTATTAATTTTTTGGTGGATTCCAGATTATTAATAAAGAGCATTGTCACCCTTAAACCAATCATTACACCCAGATAGCCTTAGCCTACCTTGTATGTACTTATTTTTAGTACATTATTGTTTTAACCCAAGTTAATTATTTGAATACACGGTTGCTAAGTCCTTATCCTTGTAAATGCAGTTTTGGGACGATTGGGATTCATGGTAGTATTTATTTCGCAAAAAAATAGGTAAGAAAAGTTAAGTCAATACCCCCATATGTTTGTCAAATGATCTCTATGTTATTTTGATCCACCTTAAATCGGGTCATTAGTAAGAGTGTAAATATCGAGCATGTAAAAGCTCAAGTGTAGGGGTACCTATTATAAACCCCATGTGATGTATAAGGTTTATTCAAAAAAATGAGAAAAGAAGAAGAAAGATATTGATGTAGATTGTGTAGAGTTTGTAGATCTTCGTTCGAGTCTTGGCTTAGCAACCAAACCAGCGTGTATTCGTGTAAATAATTAGCTAACCCTTCCACTCTAAATTCACCCAAAGCCACCCAAATGTATCCTATTTGTTTCCATTTCCATTATATGTTATCTTACACCTACACCCCACAACCCTTTAAAAGACCTCTTAGACAGTAATGAATAATGCTTGCACCTAGCGGTAGAGGTTTGATCCTTTACTAAGCTTATGGTAATTTATATGCTATGACAGGTAATGAGTGTTGATTTTTCGTTTCCCCTTATGTTATAATTTATTATACAACCGAGTGAAAGACAGAATCCCCAAACACTTATGTGAGGTGCTAGTATATATTTTCTGTGCTTTTAATTACAAGGTCTAGAAGGTTATGTTGTAAAATACTTTTAAAGAGTAGGTAAAATGACCCTCTTATTGTTATTGTCTAAGTAGAAAAGCCCATTTGCTTGAGGACAAGCAAATCCCAAGTGTAGGGGTATTTGATGAGGTGTCATTTTATATACTTTTTCGGGGTCGTTTAACCCCCTAAATCGTGTAAACAGTTCTGCAGAAAGTAAGGATAATAAGAAAAAGAAAAAAAACTTACAACACCCTTGCTCAAAATAGGGTCAAACAATGAATCTACAAGCTCTAGCTTGCATAAAACAAGCTAGTGAGAGTCCATAAGCCCATCCAGAACTGGCTTATCATCCATAACATAAGCTGTGGTATATTTGAGAGTGATATTTATAATTTTCTCTTAACTACTTACTTTTTATTTTACTTATGAAAACAGCATATGAGAGGAAGTGTGGTGTTAACTTTTTGAACACAAACAATATGATTAAGAACTTAACATGGTATTGTAAATTGATTAAAAACTTAAATTTGCATTAAAACATGGAAATGTTACCAAAAGCTGAAATGCAAAAGATGTAAATACTAAAAATAAGTAAGTTATATTAAAAATTTATAAAAATAGTTAGCACCAAAGGCTTACAATAGCTCTATTTATAGACCATGTCTTCATCATTGCAACATGTGCTTCTTTGTTGAGATAAAATACAAGTGTTGCTTGTTGTGTTGAGGAGAGTCTACAGCAAATCCCAGCCCTTTGATTTATTTTGAGCTTCCCTTAGGAGGACAATCTCAGCCATCGAAATGCTTTTGGGATGGAGAGGATGGCCAACATGCATTTTACAACTGGGGGGGGGGGTTAGTACGGGTGGATGAAACTGCTTTTGGCTTAGGGAGAGAGGTGGTTTTGCAGGGAAGAAGTATGGGGCGACATACAAGTTGTACCTGGGTTTGTTGGGCGGGAAAGAAGACTTTTTGGGGAGTAGGCAGAAAATGGTCCCCTTAAGTTATATAACTTAAATGCAATCTTTTCCTTCTTTGCATTTTTACCCTTGTCTTTCTATTTTGCATACAACTTAAGGTTTTTTTTTTTTTTATTTTGCAGATTTGGCCCCCCAAGTTGTATTTTCTAGCTTTGTCTGACTTTTGACTTTGCCCTTTTCTACTCTATGCTTGGAATTGCTTGCTTTTTGCTTTCTTTTTGTTCTTTTCTTGAATATCCATTTCCTGCACAACACAAAAGCAAACATACAAATACAATGTATTTTTGGTATGTTTTTAGCTTTTAAGTTCACTTAATATGAAAAATGGTATGTGTAATTAAACACATATCAACCGTTAGCATATTAAATTCTAGAACTTGTTTCGTGATGCATCCCGAGACCACATAGTAAGTATTAGGATTTGCTTGATAAGAGGCATTAGGATTAACCCATATTTTAAACACCTGTATTGTTTTGATGGTAACAACCGATTCATCTAACTATCCCACATACCTTGCATGCACTCAGTATTAAGTGCCGTATACCCCTTGTACACAACCCTTCGAGCCTATCCTTTTTCACGGTTCTCGTAATTTTCTGGTGGATTCCCAGTCATTAATGAAGAGCATTGTTAACCCTTAAACCAATCGTTACATCCAAATCGCCTTAGCCTACCTTGTATGTAATCATTTTTAGTCAGTATTGTGTTTACACCTAGTTAATTATTTGTAGTACACAGTTCCTAAGTCCTTATCCTTGTAATAAAGTTTTGGACGATTGAGATTATGGTAGTATTTTATTTTGCAGAAATAGGGAAGATATGTTAAGTCTATACCTCCTATGTTTTCAAATGGGAAAAAAAATCTCCGTGTTATTTTGGTCACCTCAATGGGTCATAGTTAGATTTGTAAAATATCGAGCAAGTAAATGATCAAGTGTAGGGGTACGTATTATATTACCACGTATGATTGTATTATGTTATTAATAATATAGAAAAGAAAAGAAAGAGATTGATCTAGCAGATTGTGTAGACTTTGATTTTTCTTTGTCCGAGGTCTTGCTTAGCAACAACCAGCGTGTATTAGTGTAAATTATTATGCTAACCTTACACTCAAATCAACCAAGCTACCCAAATGCATCATCCGTTTCCTTTCCATTATATGTTATCTTAAACCTAACACCCCACTAACACTTTAAAAAGACACTCTTAGTTAGTAATGAATTATTCTTGCGCCTAGCAGTTGAGGTTTATCATTTACCAAGCCTATGGTAATTTATAATGCTATGACAGTTAATGAGTGTTAATTTTTCCATGTCCCTCATATGTTATAATTATATTATATAACCGAGTGTGAAAGAGAGAATCCAAATACACTTATGTTAGGTGCTTAGTATATTTTTTTACTTGTTTGTGCTGTTAATTACAAGGTTTGAAGTTGTGTTCTAAAATACTTTTAAAGAGTTGGTAAAATGACCCCTCATATTGTTTTTGTCTAGGATAGAAAAGACTATTTGCTCGGGACAAGCAAATCTCAAGTGTAGGGGTATTTGAAGAGGTGTCATTTTATTCACTTTTTTGAGGTCGTTTAACCCCCTAAATCATGCATTTATGCCCAAAATAGGTACTTGATCGTTCCTTTTTAGGTATTTCACATTTGGAGGGCATTTGGAAGAATTACACATGACTTGGGCTCATTTGGAGAAGAAACGGGCGAGACTACGGACCTACAGCAACATCTCTCAAGATAATGTCCTCAGAAGCTGAAGACGGCGTACTAGATACACGTTGACGCCGTCACAACGAAGAACCAAGACGGCGTCACAAAGATCTCATGGACGCGTCAGAGCACATACAACCAGACCATTATCTAGAATTATTCTTCTTTCTTGACGGGCACGTTAAAACCGCAATGCCGTATCAATCGATTTTTCCTATATTTACAAACCCGAGTTTGGGGTTGTGATGTGTGTAACTTTTAGAAATAAAAAAGTGGGTGACGAAACCCTTGTTTTATTAGAGCTGTTTAGGGACTGATTTTTAAAGACTATAAACCTTATTGTACTTCATTCAATTCATGTTCTAATCAAGGTAGACTTATTTTATCTTTCAATTTGTCTTGTTGTGTGATTATTATTTGTTCTTGCTTTATTCTTTAACATTCGCTTTGTGAAGCTACTATTGTGTTTATTTTTTGATTGTATGAAACCTAGAATGTAGATTTAGGTGGTGTTTTCTTCTTGTGATGGATGTGATAGTAGGCCTTAGAAAACCATCTTTTATTTGTTATCACTGTAGATATGTCTAGGGAAATAATGATTGTGTAGAAAGGATAACATTGGGTAACTGTCTTTTTATACTATTGCATTGCCCCTTATTTGGTTGATACCACTCTTAATATATTTCACATGCTAGTTTATTCTCTTAGGGGCCTTGTAACACATGCACTTAGTATACCCTTAGGGGCCTTGTAATAGTCTTTATACTACCTTACTTATGCGTTGCCTTAATGGAATACTAAGTAGACGGCGGGTTCGTGTTATTCGTTCATGACTTAGGAAATAATTACACAGATCATCACAAGTGTGACAAGGAAAAAACACTAGGAGAAGCAATCTAGGGAGTAATACATGATTAAATAAACACAGTCTTTTATTATATTGTTATCACCAGTAGCTTAGATTTATATTTAGTTTAATAGCTAAAACCAACCAACCTCTCCAATATGTGATTTTACCTGCTTTCATAAAATTTAAAAACACAAAAATAATCTTCTCTCAACCCTTAGAATCCTGTTAGACCGTGATCAAGCCTTCCCAACCTATTCCTCGAGTGAACGATAACAACCCCCCGAGTCTTGATCTGTAACACCCCCATTTTTCCAATATAGCAGCGGAAGCTAATCTGGGGTATTACTTCATGGATACAACAATCATAATCATAGAAAACGACTTCAAAAGAGACGTTTGTTCAAAAGATACCTTATCATTCATTTCAAATCAGAGTTTTACCAAGGCAGGTCCTAAAATCTAGAAACATAAAATGTGAATGATAACAAGTTTTAGCTATCTTCGAGTCCATGCCACTCCATGCCATAAGTTGCTCATTTACCTGAGATAAACATGCATAAAAAGGGTCAACACAAAGGTTGAGTGAAATTTATAGGTTTATAATAAAATGGTTGAAATTAAGTTATTATGTTGTTATACACCTATAAGTGGTAATAACTGCAATGAGTATCATTATTATAGAAAATAGTATTATTGCCCTAAGCTTATGAATCACATATTTAAACTCAATAGAACCGAGAACCTTTACCAGGAGATATACTGGGAGTCACTACCCTAAGGGATACTTCGGTCTACTATCCAAAGAGATATTGGGAGATATTACCCAAAGAGATATTGGGAGATATTACCCAAAGAGATATTGGGAGATATTACCCAAAGAGATACTAGGAGTTATTACCCTAAGAGATACTTTCATGTATTTAGGCAATAATATATCAGGGTAGCATATAGTTTAGAGAACACTTGCATTCATGGTTTACAGTAGATATCACAGGTTTATAAAGCATGTAAGATTATGAACTCATTAAGTCTTTGAAAAGTAATCACATTGTTATAAGATAAACGAGTATGTAAAAGAGTTTGTAACAAGCATGTATCCCCCTCGCGGGTTTATAAAACATTCAAAAGATTGAAAGGCGAGGCTATGAACTCACCTGATAGGTAGATGTAATAAATATTCTGAAATGAAAGCTGACGACCTTATCACAATCTTAACAGGGAATGTTGATATAGCAAATGATAGTAAACAGCCATGTCACGCAACCTGAGTAAATATGTTGAGTCTTAGGAAGATTGTACTCTAGAACTTTAGTTTTAAGAGTTATGAGTTTGATTGAAGAGTTTGGAATTATTGTATCACTGTTCGGGCCATCATAATTCAGAAGTCATTCAGTAAACGTTTGAGGAGCTAGGGCACTTTAAATCGTAAACCCAACAACTCAGTCAGAACGTAATACCAAGATGAAACCTCTTAATATGAAGCTCCCTAGTATTGTGATACGATATAATCAGTTTTAAGCGTTTTAATCAATATCTGGAAATGTTAAGCACGAGAAGCGTTAATTAAAGTTATGTCTTGTAAGGTTTTAAACATGATTTTATACTTTTTCAAAATGTTACATTTTAGACCCTTGAGTTTGAAAAGTGGCAGAATTTACCCTTGGAGTTTGCACTTTTACGACTTTGGTCCTTCAACTTTAAAAGATATACCAAGTAAACCTTGCACTTTGAAAAGTGACATAATAGACCCCTATAGTTATAACTTTGATAAAATGACATATTCAGCCCTTCTAGTTATTAATTTCAGAAAGTTACGATATATACCCCTTGCATGGATTATAATTACAAAACATGTCCAAATTGCCATGCAAGCTTATGTTAACATTTCAAAAGATATTTATAAGTTATAATAAACTAAAATATGAAGTTTTAACGTAACGCAAGTTTAAAATAACGATTCGTTAAGCTAGGAAGCAAAACGGGTCAAATTAGGGTTTCAAAACGTAAACGCGTGGGTTTTAAGTTCAAATTCCTTCATTAATCAATAAAGTAGTTATTTTAACATTAGTTAAGCATGCTAGGATAGATTATAACAATATTTAATCATTATAACATTTAGTTTTAAGAAAAACGCGAAATTAGGGTTTCGGGTGTACGGTTTTGGATCAAAATGGAAATTGAGCATGAATTGGCTTATGAAACTTTAACAAGAGTTTATTTAGGATCATATGAACATTATAAGGGTGTAGTAGCAGGTATGAAGTTGATAGAACCTGAGTTTGAGCTTCAATGATCAAAAATGGTGGAAATGGGTCATTTCGAGTAGTATTTCCACTCGTACGCCTTGTATCTTATCCCAGGGCTACAAATCTTTAGGGATTCGCTTCTTAAACTTCTTTAATGATCCTAGGATCATAAGGGAGCAAAGTATTGCTGCCTATGGGTTATAGAGAGAAGATGGTGTGGTGCGATTTGGAATCAACACACAAGAGCCCTATTTATAGTGTTTTCAAAACTTAGGGACCAAGGAGACTTTGTAATCTGGTTTGGACATGTAAAGGGTCTATATTATGAGGTGTAGAAGCTATGAGATGAGTTGTATAAGCTATAAACTAGCTTTGGTGTGTTTGTTTGTTCCTAGCATGCCACGGCTAAAGAAAGGAAGAAACAAGAGCCATATCAAGCTTTTTAATAAAAAAAAATGAATATATTTGTTGTAGCAGCTGAGTAAGAAACTTAGGATGCATGTGGGTAAGTTATTTTGCAAAGGAATCCTTTAAAATGGTTCAATATTGCAAAAGAATGGGTTTCGGGTTCATATGAGCTCATAAGGGTTCGAATTCTTGTTTTTGGTTAATATTTCGCATACATTGATCAAAGAATGATGGATGTATGTCATCATGGTTTGTGTCAAGGTTTATCAATGGGAATTTGCAAGTGGTTTGGGTTAAAACGTGCTAAAAATGAGTAAGTTAGGTCGTGGGTCATTATAGGACTCATTAGGGTTTCTTTAAGTTTTCTTGGTTTACAATTCATGTGTAATGGATCAATAATGATAGAATACTGATCCTAGGCATTGTATAAAGGATTACTAATGAAAATTGATTGGTGGTTTAAGTTAAAATGGGTCAAAATAGAAAGAATAAGCTGTGGGTTGGATTAGGGCTTATATTGGATTTATTAGGGTTTTCTAGGCTTCAATCTTTTGTATATTGCTAAGATAAAGATAGTTAATGAATTGTAAACTCATTTTATGAGTTTACAATAGCTCTTGGTTGATTGTTCGGGATAAAAAATGGTTAGAAACGAGTAAACGGGTCAAGTGAACCAATTAGGTACATTTAGGGTTTCTCGGATTTGTTTTATGTACAAATGAAATAATATGATGAAGTAATGATGAAATAATGATTGAATAGGATTGATATGATTGTAAAATAAGTTATTACAACTTATTTGAGTGTTGGTTTAAGTTTATGATGGATAAAAACGAAGAAACGGGTCATGGTTTAGTATTTAGCTCGGGTTAGGGTTTCTAACTTGGATTTCTTGTAATTTCATGGAATGAGGATGAATATGGATTGTAAATGAAGTGTATGACTTGCTTGTAACTTGTACTTGATGGATTATACAAGATTCTTAGGAAAATGGAGGTAAAACGGCTATTTTGGATATTGTGCATTAATGACTTGTACATTGAGCTTTTAAGGATTTGTAGTTTTGTATTTTGGCTTGGAGGGAGTTTATATTTCAAATGAGATGTTATATTACTTGTATATATGCTTTAGTAGCTTGTACATTCACTTTAGATATTAACCCTTCATGGAATTAGGGTTTAGAGGTATACGATAACGGTTTAAAGCCCGTTTTGATATAACGTTGCGAATGGTACATTATAGGAATAATGTACTTTGTAATAAGGATATGATGATATTGACTTGACATATTGTGATGTTTGCTTGACATATATGAAGACAGGATTGCCATAGATAGGTTGCGTGAGCTTGTCTACTTTAGTTATGCAAGTTACCTTGCTTAATGAGATATTGACAATGTAAGTAATGTAATAAAGCAAAAAATTTCCCCGTATAATTGTGATAATAGTAAAATAGGTTGATAAAAATTCTGAGTTGTTATATAAAAGCTAAAACCTACTTCCAGTAACATCGCATGTCTAATGCCTAGTTTAGGACCTTATAATTTCATGATACTGTAAAGCAAAAATGATCCGGATCCTACATAGGATCATTGCAAGCTTGAGATCTTATAGAATCTCGATCTTAACCATAGGATCTTAAGATCTACTTCGATCTAATCTTATTTTTTCTTGAACCATAAACTAAAACACTACAAATTTTTTATTTGTGTTTTGTAGAGCATCATGTTAATTTTTTTAAACATTTCATAATCATAATTTAGGACAACATGTATATGAAACATTAATGTAATTTGTAGATTTGTATAATATTACAAAAATATATTATAGTAGGATCCTAAGTCCCGATTCAATCCTATGATCTCGATATTACAAAGAAGAAAACGATCATGAATAAAATCTCGATCTTAAAAACTTTATTCTAATCTAAAGATGTAAGAGAGAACAGTATGTTGGCGATGGGGCTCTCCGTTTTTGACGTGGCACCTCGTCACCACTCGCCACTATACCAAAAGCGCTCGGCGTTTTTATTTTTGTCGTATCTCGCCGTGGAAACGAGTTAGACGAAGAGAAAAATGTATTCGTCGCTTTTTTTTCTTTTTTTGTTTGATTTATAAAAATGGGTTGTGTGTGAGTGTGTGCGTGTGTGTATATGTTGTGTGTGTGTTATGTGTGTGAGTGTGTGTGTGTGTTTATGAAGAAGAAGCAGTGTGTGGTGAAGAAGAAGAAGTAGATAAGGTTTGTGTATATATATATTTTTAATTTTGTTTTACTAAAAATGTGTTTTTTGATTTTTTTTTTTAATAATGTTTAAATATGTTGTTGGTATTTGAAGGAAATAAATTTTTTGTTTTGGAAAATTGAAAAAAAAAATAATTGTGGGTAGTGGGGCCAAAATGAGTAGATAAGGGTATGTTATAAGTGAAGAAGTATTTTTTAAGCGGGAGTGAAATGCTGACGTGGCGGCCCGTGGGGCCAAAATGAGATGTATCTAGCCACGATACCTATCCCTCTAAATATCAATTTAGTGCACCTGACCATAGTACACTACACTTACCCGTACTCATTAATCTTCATAAATGTACACAACAACTCATGAGTTTTTCACGTTAGATTAGCCAAAGTTATTCTTATAAAATTTTAAACTTTTTTTTCTAACTACCTTCTCATAATATAGATCTGCTTCGGCTGAAGCTGTTGATCCCACTTGAATAGATCTTGCTTAGCTTGTAAAAGGCTTAGTTGTATTGAATGAATCCAAGACAACTATGGTAGAAACTTTGATTATGAATATCAAAGACTATGCGGAATCTAGTCAATGATACTAAGAAGAATTCCTATGAAACAGTAAAGAACAAGATCAACAGTTTACCAAACTTTCAGCCTCAATATAAAATGAACACTCCTAATAGTGTTAGGGTTTACAAAACCTTGAAGCTACGAATATCAAAGAATGTGTGTCTAAAATTTTGCCCTAGGACCTCCTTTTATACACCAAGGATTCCTACAAGGCTTACAATACTTTCCTAAGTTATCATGATCTTTTAAACAAATAACTTATACGAATCTTTAAAAAAAATATCTCATACTTATCTTTTAAGTAATCTTGATAAACAATCTTCATCTTTATCCTTCTGACAGTAGAAACTCTTCTAGCAGTTGTAGTCTTTCAGCAGTTGTAACTTTTGTTCTAGCAGCACTAACTATGTACAAGCAGTAGTAACTACTTAGAATATTTTCTTCATTCTTCATCAGCAGTACTAAGTTACACTAGCAGTACTAACTTTATGCTAACAGTTGTAACTTTACTCTAGCAGTACTAACATATACTAGCAGTACTAAGTTACACTAACAGTGGTAACTTTTATACTAGCAGTATTAATTACTTAGTAGAATTTCTTCTAAGTCTCTTAGCAGTCTTAATTCCCATTAGCAGTAGTAATATACACTAGCAGTAGTAACTGACAGTACTAACTACTTAGCATATTTTTCACTAATATTACTAACAACACTAAGTTATGCTTAGCAGCAGTAACTCTAACCTTAACAACAACAACTTCAAAAAGTCTTTTAATCCCAACAATCCTCCCCTAAACTTGATGTTCATCTTCTGAATCTTCAAGTTTCTTGATTAAAAGCTTGATCTTTACTAGGAGGATGTATCCAAACACTTCATTTCTTCTTTTGTTATTTTAGCATGTCTTGAGGAGTTGATAACACATCTCATTCCAATGGTCAGCTTGAAGCTTCTTGTTGAGCATGTCTGTGATTGTTGCAGGGGTAAGAGGATACCTTTTCTCCACCAGCATAAAGATATGCAGATTTTAAAACCTCACAAAGTGTACTCCACTTGAAGAAAATAGCTTCTAAACTGTCACTCTGTGTCCTTGTAGATTCCTCCACACTTCACTTTCTATATCAGGTTCAAACATCACTTTTAAATCTCCCCATAACACTTTTTCATACCCCTCCTCTGGCCTTGTATTCCGATGTTTAGCTTTAACTAACTTCCAGAGGGTTTCCAAGTCTTCTCTGTCAATATTCTGAAGCATTTGAATCATTGATGAGTATCTTTTTAAACTTTCATCAGCTCTTATCAATTGAAAGTATCCCATCTTTCCTTCTTTGATGATTTTCTAATCAACAATAGTTGGAGGCTTAGTGGCTAATGGTATGGCATCAAATGTTATTTCTTCATCAATAACAATCTCCATATGCTTTTTCATCTCAGCTTCTTCTTGATCATCATCTACTTCAGCTTCTTTATTCTTATCTAACTTCTGCTTTTTAGCTACTTCTTGTTCTAGCTCTATGCCTGCTCTTTTAGAACTTCCTTCTATTCTTGTCTTACTGCCTTCCACCACCTCTGAATCCATAGGAACAAATGAATCTATCCACTTCATATTATTGTCAAATAACATCTGAATTTCTTTAAAACTTTTGTTCTTCAACTGACTATGCTTGTAATTAGCCATATTTTTCAAATAAGTACACATTTGATTCCTATTTTGAGCTTTGGTTGGTGGTTTTCTTCTGATCTCTTCAGCTCTAAGCTTTGCAAAGTGCTTCTTCCTTTTGTCCATAAGTTCTACAAACAGTTTTGATCTTTCTTCAATGGTTAACTCTCCTTGTTCTTCTGCTTGTAGTCTCTGAGCTAACTCATAATTTGCCTCCATCATAGCTTGAGTATTATCCCATGAAATCAAGTTAGCCTCTTCTTCTCTTTGTTTTGCAACCCTTTCCTCTTCTTCCAATTCAGCTTGCATCTTAGCTTCCAATCTTTTGGTAACTTCCTCATCAAATGCAATTTGATCTTTCTTCTTTAAAGGAATTTCAGGTTCAACCATTTTTGCCTTGCCTTTGTCTTTAGCCTGTGGAAGTTGTGATTGTGAAGAAGAAACTATTGTTGTAGATGCAGGTGCTTGCTCCTCCTGATCATGAAAGATAATTCCTTTAGCCCTTGGTCTAACAGGTGTAACTATTGTAGTAGAAGTTGTAATAGCCTTGGGTTTTGAAGTTTTGATCTCTATCAAAGTCTGAGCTAGAGTTAATTCATCAGGAATTTCAACACTAGCAGTAGTAACTACTTCACCAGCAGTAGTAACTGGATCATCAACACTAACTGGAATTGAGCTTGTAGTTGTAGCAGCATTAACCACAGGCTCTTCAGTCTCTACAAACACCTCATCACCATCAAGAACACCAGTATCAAACATCAAGTCTTTATTTCTCCTTTGACTCTCATCAATCAAGGTCACCTCTGCATCAACATCAAGATTAGCTATTTTCCTCCCCTGTTTGGATGCATCCTCCTAAGCACCCAAACTTTCTTCAGAGGATTCCACTCTCCTTGAACTACTAACTTTGTATAACCTTCTAAGCCCATGAGGTCTTGACGTTTTCTTCTTCTCAAGCTTCTTTACTCTTTGTTTCAAACTTGAAATTTCATGTGCTTGAGCAGCCTTTGAAGTCTCCAAATCAAGAACCTTCTTTTGTAGGTTGGTACAAATTTCCATCAATTCATTGAGTTGTAATCTATCCTCACCACTGAGAAGTGGATCATTAGAATGTGTAGGTATATGTTCCTCATTGGCAGCCTCATCTGCTATAGGCTCACCACTTAATGAAGATATCTTAGTGCCCTTTCTCTGTTTCCTTCTTGGTTTTTGTTTCTATTGGGGTTGAGATGATGATGGTTGAGTAATAGAGGGTGTGGGATGGGGATCAGTAGGAATGGCTGAACCTTCACCCTCTTCTTGTTGAGCTTGTACCATCATTGTAGGAAATAAAGGTGTGTCCCTACCAGGAAAACTTTTTCCTTCTCTTTTCATATTAGCAAAAACCTTATTAGTGTGAGAAGGTGTAACATAAAACTCTTTATGTTTAGACATTCCTTCAACTTGTTTATCCAGGAACACTTGCACAAACCTTGGATACATTAGAAATTTAACCCCACTCTCTAAGTTTTTCACCATATTGTTAAAAATGTACTTGAAAAAGTTAAATTTTTGGTTTTCTGTAGCATGACAGGATGTTAAACACGAGGCCCATAGTTAGCTATAAATTCATTCCAAGCAGTAGTCTTAGCTACTAAGGCATTGTAGAAGAATTGTATGAATTATAAACTTCCTCTAAGGAGATATGAATGCTTTGTAAAAAGTAAGCTTCTGTGTAAGTTTTTCATACCCCATTCTTTCCAGTTCTGCAAAAATGGTAGCAGTGGGTAGACAGTTTGTTCCTTCAGCATCTTTTAGGTGAAGAGCTCTTGTTACACTTGTTTCAATGACGATCAGCCTTCTTCCCCATATACTAGGGCTTGTATTGCACTTCCCATTGTCGGTTTGTTTTTGCTCTTAAGCAGAGCCAAACTGCTTATCATGAAGTATAGTGGTAGGTGATTCTTGTGACGGTATACACTTATAAATAACTCAAATGCAAATCTCTACCGAAAATGCCCTTACCAGCGGGAAAAGGTCAAAGTTACACAAAGAGATTAAATATATAAGAATCAAATCAATATTAAAAAGTTCCAGAAGAGATATTCCCGGGTTCGTATGTCCCCAAAGCTGCAATTGAAATTATATCTGGTTTTGATGAGAAAGGGAATGAATGGAAACATGATATAATTTAAAAAAACTAAAGTTAATTAAATTAAACCTAATTTAATCTATGGGAAACAAGTATAGGAAATGGGGATTCTTAAAAACTACGGGGATACAAAAAGTAGTTATAAGGAAAATCTTTAAAATTAGAATTTATACTAAAAATACGTGGGAACAGAATAAGGTATCGGGAAACTAATATATAAAAATTCAAGAAAAATAAATGCTAAATTAAATTAAAAATCAAAATTAAATTCTAATTAACTTAATTTGAAAAATAAAGAAAACTAGAACTAAAACGGAGGTCGTTTGAATGTAAAACGAAAAGAAACGGTAAAACGCACCCGGTAAAACGGGTCTAAAACTGAAATTTGAGAAAAATAAAGCCTACACTAAATTTTATATTTTTCCTAGACACTAAATGACAAAAGAAAATTTTATAAAAAAGAAAAATATTTTTTTATTAATTTTTGGATTTTTTATGAATTTTTAAAGATTAAAAACTAATTAAAACTAAGAAAATAGAAAAAGACAAAAAATTAAAGTTATAAAAATTCTGAAAAAATAAAATTAAATAAAGAAAAAATTAACAATTCTAAAAATATGAAAATGCCCAAATTTTACTGTTTATATTAAAAGTAATTAAACTAATTAAATCTAAACCTAATTTAAATTAATTAAATTAAAATAAACTAACTGTGGCTAACTGTTGTTAAAACAAAAGGACTAACAGTGAAAGGACACAAGGACAAACGGGGTAACAGGCTATCTAACTACAGGGACTAACAAAGGTAACTGAAAAAGAAAGAATTACACAAATGGTCCCTGAGGTGGACCCCGATTACAAGGTGGGTCCAAAGTGCTTATTAGCAAAAAGCTAAAGAAGCAAAGCTGTTAAGGGGATTGAGGGGAACAACTTTCATAAAAGGAGTATAAGCTGTAGGGGTCTAAATAAGCTAGAAAAGTAAGCTTTTGGACTGCAAAAGCTAAATAAGCTTTTTAGCTTATTTTTCTTTCTTCTTATGATTTTAAGCTACAAAATAAGCTAAGACTATGGGAATAAGCTAATAAGGCCAAGGGAGTCCTAATTATATGCTAGTTTTCTAGAATAAGCCCTAAAATAAGCTGGGGAGAAAATAAGCTAAATCTAACAGTTTTAAAAGGAAAACAGAAAGTGATCTTTACGCACTAATAAGCTATATAAAAAGCTACTACGGGAATTTCAAGCTGCTAAAACCTAAAATGCCTACCTTATAAGCGTATATTAAAAAGCACTAATGTCTTTGGCCTTAATGGCAAAAATTAGGCTAGAAAAGGGTGGCGGAAACCTGGTGACTCAGCACAAGGGGACGGTACAAAAATGGTGGCTTAGGGCTTTTTTTGGGCTTATGAAACTAAGCTCATATGAGCTTTTACCAAATTCACCAAGACACGATTGAAAAGGCATGATATGAGCTTAATTCTAAAACTTTAGCTATTAGGTGGACTAAAAACCTTGCTCGGTTTTTTTGGCTTGTAGTTTGGTGTTTTCAAAGAAATTGCATACTCACTAACTTGATGTTACTCGGTTATTTTAAAAATGTGGACAGAGCAAAGGGCGTCTTCTTTTTAAGCTTGTTTGTGGACTAATATAACACAAGAGAGGTATGCTTAAGCTTTGGTTTAACAGCTTAAGCCTGTTTTTGCACATAAAATACTTTATAGATTTTTGACAGAATATCAAGGGTGCTCAAAAATTTATTTTTTTACTAAAAATTTTGATTAACCTAGCCTAAATAAGCCCACACACTTAGCCAAAGATGGCTGAGTGTGTTTGACCCATAAGCAACCTGTTTTGACCCATTTTACAGTCAAAACCAAACACTCCCTTATTTTATAAAAAATGTTTTTAATTGATTTTTAGTAAATGGAAGGCTGAGAAAGGTGAGTACTAGTGAGGTTTAACAATTCTAACACATTCTTAAACAAGTTAAACATGATTTAAAGGCTTCTATTAATCTTTAAATTTCGACAATAGAGTATGAAGATTTTCAAGAAACTCTTAACTTTTTATTAAAAATTAAGAAATTACAACATAAAACTTTTTTAATGAACTGAATTACAATAATGCTTAAAAAAGACTTAATAAAAAAAACATTTAAACTAAAACAGGGTGTTTGTCTTCGGCTTGGTTTCTTCTCTTTTATAGAAGTCCCAGTGCATTCTTGGCTCTTGGGTTGTGCTACTTGTGAAGTACAATGCAATCCTGAGCAAATCCTAGCCCTCCATATGCCTTCTATTGATCTCAGCCATGGATGTCGACTTTGGGTTGTGTGAAATACCAAGGGAGAGGGTTATAGGGGCAATGGTTTGTTGGGAAAGGGTATGGGTGAGCTGGGAAGTACTTTGGGAGGTGCTCGGGTTGTGTGAATTTGGCAGGGAAGGGGTTATAGGGTAATTGGGTTGTGGGGAAAGGGTAGGGGTGAGCTGTGGTAGTACTTGGGAGGTGGTTTTGGGAGGAAAACAGTGGGAAATGGCTGGTTTGGGTTTGGCGGGAAAGGGTTGGGGGTACAGTTATGGTTACAGTTTTAAAAGAGATCTTTGGGGAAGAGGCAATAATGGTCCTTGTGTTTTATAACTAAAGAATTAAGAAAGTTTTAGTTAATTGCAATTTCAGCCCTTGTTGTTTTAATAAAAGGGAGTTTGAGTGAATTGCAAAACCAGCCCTTGTGGTATTTTCTTTCATTTTCATTATAAAACAACTTTCAAACTTGGCATTTTTAGCCCTTTTCTTTATTTTTTTTCAATTTTAATTATAAAACAAAGTTTTAAAATTTACATTTTGGTCCTTATGTTTTATAAAAAAGGGTGATTTGGGCTTGGGTTTTGTGTTGGGCCCATTGGGCTTGTATTGGGCCCAACTGGGTTTGGTTTGGGCTATTGGGCCCAATTGGGTTTGGTTTGGGCCCAATAAGGTACAGGTTTGGTTATTGGGCTTTTTCAAGCCCAATAAGGTTATGAAGTGGGTTTTGTGTGTACAATGGCTGAGATTGGCTGTAACTGGGCTAGGATTGGGCCTTCAAAGTCTTCACAGTCTTTGTCAATTGCACACAAATGGGCTGTTGTAATTGATTGAGGGCCCATTTGGTCTTCACAGTCTTCATAATCAATAGTATTCTTCAGTTCCGGCTCCGGTTTGACTGCTGATTCTTCAGTATTGACTCTGACTTTGGCATTTTTGGACTTTGGCCTTGATTTTGCACAGTCTTTTCCATTCCATGCTCAGTTTTGTCATTTTGGCTTGGTTTTCTGTCTTTTTGATGATATCCACTTCCTGCACAATACAAATGCAAAACAAACATATATTTGGCAGTTTTTGTCTGTTTTTGGTCATTTAAGCTCGTTTTTAGAGGTAAAAGATATGTGTAATTAAGCACTTATCAAATCCCCCAAACTAAGGTATTGCGTGTCCTCACGCAATGTTATGAAGTAAACACGTAAGCCCCGTTTTCACCATTTTCTAAATTTACACTAACTACAACTAATATTTTTGGATTTTCTCATTTTTTTTTAACAAGTTTGACTTTCTTTATTTATTAACACTGGGATCATAGAATGAGAAGCGCCCGTAGAGTGATCTACGGATGTCCTTACGGATAAATTCATCGTCCTCGATTTTCACAAGTTCCAAGCAAAGCAATTAAACAAGATCATTGTCGATATAAGTTTATATGTTAAGCCCTCATACTTATGACTTGTGAAATTTCAACTCCCAACATGGATATATGATTGAATGTATGTACTCATTTTAATTTAACCATAGATCAACTTATTTTCATAGTCGTAATTCAAAATGAATCACGACTCAAAGCAACAACTTATTAAGACTTCGTAACTTGATTTCGAGATTTAAACTTTAGAACCTTTTTTGCAACATTTTCAACATAGGAATGCGTTGCTTAGTTTGAACCCCTACCTCGTGGTTAACGGAGCAGGATATCACGACCAACGACCGATGTTCTTAGTTTGAAAACCCACCTTATTCCTAATATGGCTAAGGATTGGCGTCTTAGTTTGAACCCTCACCTAGACCTTTCTTCCAAGTGAGATATCACGACACACCAAGTCCCTAGAGGCAAAGATGTCTTAGTTTGAACCCCCACCTCGTGGTTAGCGGAGTGGGATATCACGACACATCTATTACTTGCTCCATATATCACGAAAACATCGATTGACTTAGCCGAATTAAATCGAACACGTATGATTAGGCGGATTAGAAGTTTATGGGAGAAAAAGAACACAAGTTTGCTTAGGTAGTCTTCTTATTGACCTTTACTTTATAGGTTGCATTCAGTCATTTATGTGCGCTTTATCAGTAGTGATATACTCTGTTCAAATTCACTTGAGGTGAGTTCATAGCCCCACGTTTTACTTTTATTCATTCTTTTTTAAGTTTTGGGGTGAGGAAACGTATGCAATACGTGCTTACAAATTTGGACGCATGTGTACAATTTTACTTGATTTAGTTTTGCCTGAGTAGCGATTAAACCCCTGTGCCCATGAATTCATGAACTGTTAAATTACATTATATGTAGTGTGGATTTACATTATGAGAGCACGAATGATTTATATAAAGATCTTTTTGGATGGAATTCCCCGTTGGGTGATAGCTTCATTAGAAACGAACTATTTCATGTCGGGAATACTAGATGTTTAGAGTTGAACATTCATCACGGGCAATGTAGGCAATATATATCTATTTTTTTGTGTTCAAGTATGATCGAGTTTCGGTGTCATGAGCTTAGGAAAACGTAAATACATTTGTGATGTCTGCATCTGTTGCATTATCACGGGGAAAGTCTTGCGGTCCTGCATGATCATTTATTAAACCTATGAAATTCACCAACTTTATGTTGACGTTTTAAATGCAATGTTTTTCAGGAGGTCATTAAGCACGAGGTGCGAAGGATACATTGGTGGTTATATTTTGAAGTCATGCTTTAAAGATTTAGTTTTCAGCATTTATTTTGTTTATCCGTTATGGGCTGTAATTCATTTGTAACATTATCAAGTAAAGCTTCGGGCTTTTGTAATATAATACTTTAAATAATTCCAATTGTATCAGATTTAACTGTCTTTTTGTTGTCGTTCTTTTATTATTGTGTTATTGCTATTGTTATGTCAACAACGCCCCGGATCCTTATTCCGCTGCGACCCATTTTGGGGGTGTTACACTATTGTTCCTAACATTTTAGTGTTGGATCTTTACTCCCTTATTTGTATATCCACTTGTTTTCGTAACCGTTGGCGAAGTGTAGTATCGATGCTTTTAGGTTTGCTCTGTTGATCGTTATTTTGGTTAAGGATTACGTGTTTCTTTTGGGTAACGTAACGTCTTGCATGTGTTTTCTTGTACGAGTTCGTTTGATTTTTATTTTGTGTATATGGGTGGGGATTCATGTGTATTTTCTTATCGCTTTAAAATAATTAGGAATTTGTGTTGAGTCTGTAAGGTGTTTTACGATCCCTGTTGGTAGAGAACACGCCAGCAGAAATGCTGCGTGACCTGGACCAACAAATGGAAAAGAGGGCAGACGATGGTTGTACTTTATGAATTAAATTGTATAGTAAGTGTGAGTATGAAACTCGCTACCATCTAGGTAAGGCAAATGTGGTGATGGAGGCGGTTAGATCAGGGAAGGAACGAGTTATAAACTTGAAGTGTTTGATGGGATGGCTTGACCATTCAAGTATTGGAGTAAGAGGAATGATTTGCCAGACCAAAAGTGAGGAGGTTTCAAGCAAGAGCTTCTACGCGCTGAAAGGCTTCATGGGTTTGATGGACATATGGAAAATGTGAAAGAGGTCGAGAGTTTGTTGTCACTTTTTGGTGAAGTTTTATACAGTTATGTTTAGTAGGGAATGATGAGAATGGTAAGTATTGGATGAGGCTCATGGCATAAAGGGTACTTGGTATATTTGAGAGCAGATAAAGTTACTATAAACCTTGGGACGAAATGTATTGGTTGCCATCGTGTAAGAAAAAGGGTATAGTTACCTATGTTAGAAATTGTTGGATTTGTTTAAGAGGTGATAAGCTATGATTTCAAAGAACTCTTGGTTCTTGCTATAATAGCCTGTCGATACTTGAGTGAAATGAGGATTAGAATCACCATGGATTTTATATAGTAAATTTCATGTCAAAGTAGAGAGTATGTGTGATTTGGGTGATGGTCAATAGACTGACAAGTAGTCTCATTTTCCTCAGTATTCAGTGATTTCATGTTGTGATCAGTTGGCAATGATTTATATTGATGAGATAATAGAAAGAGAAATGGAATTTGTGACGATCAACTAAGATTTTAGATGGATGATTTACCTCCGTAGTTTTTAGCTTCGACAATACAGAAAAGTGTTAGAGGACGCTATTTGAGTTAAGTACTTCTTTGCATCATCAATGAGAATGGGACAAAGTGAATGTATGTTTAGACTTGGAAAGGCATTTTACGAGGGCTATGTGTTAATTTGTGTATTTGGTGGAATAGTGGTGAATATGTCAATGATGAGCATTATAGGGGTGCTCCGTTTTGAAGCTTTGTTGAAAAGGAAGTGTAGGTTGCCTCAAGTAATAAACACAACCCATTTGGCTTATATTTCACTCGTCACTTCCCAAAACCAAACCACACTCGAACCCTTTTTTTGCATTCCTTAAGTCCAAGTGACCCTAGGAGGCATTTACACGAGCTAAGGAACGGGTTATAAGCTTTGAAGCTTTTAAATATTACACGTTTGGGTGTAAGAAGAAATGGACACAAAGCTAGGACCCTTTTGTAAGTCGTAACTCGCACTCGTGTTGATTTCTTACTCGTATAAATGTCGTGAAACACGCGTGGTTCGACCCATGCATGGTTCACGCACGCATATATGTTATCATTTGAAATTGTGTGTGGTGCTAGGATTCATAAAACATGAATATACACGTAAACTTTAATGTTTAACGCAAGAACAAGGCTTAGAAACGCACATATAGATGGTTATCTATCGATTTCATGTAACAAGTAATGTATGAAAACGATTAAGTGGGCTAAGTATAAATTGTATGTCATGTTAGATGTAGTTTATTTTAGCAGAATTTGTAATAAGCTTACTATGACCAGAAAGTTTGGCACGCCAAACGAGGATCGAGAAATTGGTAAATTTGATTTTAGGCTAAGAAATATAGTAGAGCTTGCTTAGACGAGCGTTTCCATATAAGGATCGTCTTGTAACTCCTAATAACGAAAAAGTTGTGCCAAAAACGAGATATAAATCCTTAATATAAAAACTCGGCACTAGTAATAAGGCGCTTGCTGTCCAGATTTTAAGAGCTCGATTCGGGCACTTTCGAGTCCGTTTCGGCCTTCGGCCGAAACATGAAAGTCGTTCGGAAGGTCGTTTTACTTCCCCGCGAGGTTCGTTAAGTCTAAAAGCGAGTGATAACGGGTCGAGTTTCGGGTCTCGGACAGAACTGGAAAGTTGTTCAAAATATCGTTTCGCATAAATTCTCTTTAGAACCCGAGTCATGAAAATGTGATTTAGTGGGTCATTATAGTCGGGTCGGTTTTTTTTTTGACACCCCTACTACCAGCAGTAATAACTATAACTACCAGGAGTAACTAATACACTACCAGGAGTAACTAATATACTACCAATAATAATAACTATAACTACCAGGAGTAACTACAACACTACCAGGAGTAACTATAACACTACCAGGAGTAACTAATATACTACCAGTAGTAATAACTATAACTACCAGGAGTAACTAACACAAGTGATAACAGTATATATAAACACAAGTTGATGAAATAAAAAAAAATTTTAATTTATTAAAAATAAAAAAACAAAAAAAAAAAACTTTTTTTAAAAAAAAAAAAAAAAATTTTGGGAAAAACAAAAATTTAGTTTATATATAGAGTCGTTAGTTTAAACAAGTAAAAACGAAGAAGTGACCGTATTTTTCGTGTTAATTGTGTAAGTAATTATTACGTATACGTATTTTTATGTTAGTGATTTAAGATAAGATTAGGTTTTGGAAGTTGGATTAAAGTGGAAAATA
This sequence comes from Tanacetum coccineum, assembly GCA_026074375.1. NCBI lineage: Eukaryota > Viridiplantae > Streptophyta > Magnoliopsida > Asterales > Asteraceae > Tanacetum > Tanacetum coccineum. Next base: position 86,490 of record BQNB010002360.1, read on the forward strand.
CGACCTATGAGATGGGAATGAGTTTTGTTAAATATAAGAGTTTTAATGAAATTTCTAAAAATAGGAAGTATGTTGATGAAATTAAAAGTTATTTTTAGAAAGTAATTTATAAGCAAAATGGTTTAACAAATTAGCTTGGGTTTTTATAAAAACTTGAGGTATTAAAGGTAATTAATTAATTAATAAAAGATAATTTTTTTTATACATGAATAGTAAAATACGAATTTTAATGAAAATAAGGAAAAAAAAGAAAATTAAAGCCCAATTTAACTAGGACTCTAATTAGGGAATTTTGTATCCTATATATACTAACCCATAACACCCTAAGAACAAAATTTTCCTCCCCTCCTCTTGCATTAGTCGGCCGAATACTTCAAGAAAAGAAGAATAAAAATTAGAGTTTTGATTTTGTGAAGAAAACAAGCTTTAAGGTATGTTTAGTTTTCTTAATTAGTTTAATTATTGATTTAATTCATGTAACAAGAGTTATGGTGGATCTAGGATTTCATAATATTCTTTAAATTAAAGTTTATAATCTAATTAGGGTTCTTAGTAATCAATTAGATGCGAGTTGGTGTAATCGTTAGGGTTTAGATCGCGTTAGAACTTGATTTAAATTGGGGCAGAATTTAGGGCTGGGTTTTTTAGTTGATATTTCAATGATGGTAATAGATTTTGTCAAGTTTCCAGTGTCTATGATGTATCTCATAGAGTCTAGTTTCCATAACATCTGGCCTCGAAGGTTTTTAAGGTCGGGAAGTCATTCAAACGTTGGTTGCAAGAAACGTTGTTAAAGAAGTAAATACTGGTCAGATTTAGGTCAGATTACGAGGTATAAAACCCCCACATAAAATTTGAATTTAGCTTAGAAATTCTACAGTAGTTTATTTCTATGTGTCTATTAGAAATCCCCCAAAGTAGAGATTCTGATTTGGAGTCTAAGTATGGTTTTTAGGTTCAAACTTTTTAGTGTGCAAACAGATCCGAATTTGGACTGTTTTGAAGTTTGATTTTCTTAGGAGTACTTGTGCATGTAAATGGCTCTTGGGAATCATGAGGTAGTTAATATACTCATAAATGAACATATTTGATTTTTGGTATAAATTATGGAGGTCAGTAAGTAGAGGTTTTGAGTACGTTAAGTCATGTTAAAATTCTGCAGTTTTGAACAAATTGTGACTAACTAGTAAAACTTGTTAATGAAGTGGTTAAATTTGGGTATGGTTTCGGGGTGACCCATAGGGTTAATATAAAACCTTAGAAATCCATCATATGATTGTTACATGTGCATTTTGGTTTTGGCTTAGTAGCGTGTAACACGAGTTATTTTGTTGTTTAGATTTGTGCTAATTGTTTGTGAAGCTTTTTGATGGAATTTTTTGGAAAGCTAAGCAAAGGTAAGTTTCATAGCCCCTTTTCTCATGTTATTTTAGGGTGAGAATGATGCTTGTCTTGTTGTCGTGTTAAAATATCTTTAAGCTTGCTGTAGTTATGTGTATTGGATCGGATGAGTACCCCTACTTAGTGTTGTGATATGGGATCGGTTGAGTACGCCTACTTAGTGTTGTGATATGGGATCGGATGGGTATGCCTACCCAGTGTATGATATGTTTGGTACTGTGGATCCCAATATGCAAAGCGAGGTGTGACGGTGGTAAGACTGCGTGAGCTAATATGAGGCCATGTAGCGCACATATGTAGTTGGAATGATTGTGGATTGTGGGCACGTTCCGTCCCATTGTTGTTAATTGTTGTCATGAATTGTTTTGGTAATCGCAGCAGCTAATTGAAAGTTTATTTTTGATATTGTTGTATATCGTAAACCTATGATTCTCGCTCAACTTTATGTTGACGTTTTAAGCATCATTTTCAGGAGAGCTTAATGGTGCTAAGATAGAGCGAGTGGCTAGAAGAGACCGTAGGATGCTTGGAGTTTCTTTATGCTTTCTATTGAATAAATGTGTTTGCATGAATTGTTTGGATTATGTTTTGCATGTCATTTATTGACGAGACCTCTTTCTCATTAATAAAGACACCGTTAGGTTTTGTGTATTGTTATGACACTTTGTGTCTTTGCTTTACTTTAGTTTTCATTTGTGTCTTTGCTTCACTTTGTGTCTTGTTTACGCCTCGCGTTTCCACGTTGGCGGGGTGTGACAAAAGGCGTTTAAATCCTAAAGTACAAGATGTGGTGAAAAACGTTATTGTTAAGCTACTTGATTCAGGATTGATTTATCTAATCTCAAATAGTTCGTGGGTTGCCCTATTCATGTTGTCCCAAAGAAGGAGGAATGACTGTAGTTTTGAATGACGATAATGAATTAATCCCTTCTCGTATAGTTACAAGATGGCGAGTATGCATCGATTATCGTAAACTTAATGATGCAACTCGAAAAGATCATTTCCCTCTTCCCTTTATTGATCAAATGTTAGAATGTTTATGTGGGAATGAATACTACTATTTTCTTGATAGTTTTTTAGGATTCTTCCAAATTCCAATCGCGCCTGAAGATCAAGAAAAGACAACGTTCACTTATCCTTATGGGACTTTTGCTTACAGACGAATGCCGTTTGGATAATGCAACGCACCTGCAACTTTTCAAAGATGCATGGTGGTAATTTTCTATGACATGGTGGAAGAATTTATGGAAGTATGCAGGGATGATTTCTCGGTGTTCGGTAACTCTTTTAATTGTTGTCTTGCTAATTTGAATAGAATGCTTGCTAGATGTGAAGAAACCAACCTTGTGCTGAATTGGGAGAAATGTCATTTTATGATAAAAGAAAGTGTTGGGATTAAAAGACTTCAAGATGATTCTTAGAGTTACTATTGCTCTGGTATATATTATTGCTATCAAGCATAACTTAGTGCTGCTGGTAATACTTATGAAAATTATGCTAAGTAGTTAGTACTAGTAGTGTAAAAGTTACTACTGTTAGTATATATTACAACTGTTAGCATAAAGTTACTGCTACTAATAGAAGTTAAGATTGCTCAGAGATGAAGACTGAAAATATACTAAGTAGTTACTACTGCTAGTATAAAAGTTAGTACTGCTAGTGTATGTTAATACTGCTAGAGTAAACTTTTAAGTGGTTAATACTGTTTGTGCTTAGTTACAACTGCTCATGAAGTTTCTACTGCTAGTTCACTGGGACAAGCTTCTTTCTCAACTTATGCTGATGATGTCATGTTTTCCTTCTTTGCTAATCAATCTAATAGTCCATAATTGGACAATGAAGATCTGGAGCAGATTGATACTGATGATCTTGAAGAGATAGATCTCAAATGGCAGGTGGCCATGCTTACCATGAGGGTGAAGATATTCTTAAAGAAGACCAAAAGGAATTCAAATTTCAATGGCAAAGAAATTGTTGGCTTTGATAAGATAAAGGTTGAATGTTACAACTGCTACAGGAGAGGTCACTTTGCTAAAGAATGCAGGGCACAAAGGAATCAGTGGAATAGAAATAGAGATGGTCCAAGAAGGAATGCACCTGTGGATACATCTACTACAAATGCCTTGGTTGTTCAAGATGGGATAGGTGGTTATGATTGGAGCTTTCAGGTTGAAGAAGGCATCACAAATTCTAGGTTGAAGAAGGCATCACAAATTTTGCTCTAATGGCCTTTACATCCTAAGGCTCATCAAGTTCATCAAGTTCAGACTCTGAGGTACATACTTGCTCTAAAGATTGCTTAGAAACATATGAAACTCTTTAAAACAGTATGATCAACAGCTGTGAAGTCTTAATAAATCTAATGTGAAAAATTATAGGTTATCCTAAATGGGATTAGAAGCTTGGATAGTTGTTACAGTAAAAGAATGTAGAAGCTGGTTTTTGAAGAAAAGATATTTGCATTTTTAAGAAGTATGTGGTCCAAGTGAAGTAGATATCTACGTTGTCAAAGGAATGCCTTAAAAAATCAGTTAAAAGATGCTTTAAATGAGGAAAGAGGATTTGAAACTTAAGACTATAAAATTTTGAAGGAATCATCAAAGAATCTATCTAATTGATAAAATAGTCATATAAGTGCTAAAGATAAAGGCTGGTCTTGGTTTATGATAGTCAAAATGAATGAGAGTGATGTGGTTCTTTTGGTTTATACAGTAGAGAACAGTGATGTAGATAATTTTCCGGTAAATGTTAGATTCAAAACAGGGTGATGGGTATCATGCAGTCACCCTCCATACACTAAGTGAAATACAATGCCTCAAGTCCTGACTTATCCTTTGCTGGAGTAGATGTATTCTGTCTATAAGACTAAAGTGAGTGAAAACTAAAACATAAGTATATCTAAGAACTAGTAAGGGTATATTGGTAAGAAAAGCCTTAAAAAGTGTTTAGGCCTATATGTCCTCATCATTGAAGATTTGGGACAATGATAGTGATAATAATAGTGTGTTTTCGACCTAAAAATTAATCAATCAAAACCAAAGTTTACAAAAAAATCAATTTCTGGCTATTCTGATAAGAATCGTGAAATCTGTGTTTAATAATGGAAAACACACATAGACAAGTAGAGTATCCCATGAAAAGTCAAAGTCCTAGGGGTAATAGAAGAAAACTGGAATTGGAATGTTGACACAGGTAACTGGGTATGGTTTTGAGTTATAAAGAAAGACTTGTGTTTTGTATGGTGGTGTTTCAACAATTCAATCAAAAGATGTGTGATTTCATGTGATTTTCATGACAATAAAATGGTAGAAAAACCAGTGTTGAATAATAAGGGAAGGGTTACTGGTCAAAGGGAAATTAGACCAGTATAGAACAATGCTCAGAGGGTGAACCACCAAAATAAATTGACTTACCCACATCCTAAAAAGAATTTTGTTTCAACAGCAGTTGCAACAAAGTCAGGACAAGTGCCAGTTAATGCTGCTAAGCAAAGCTCTCCAAGAGCAGCATCATCAATTAGTAATGCAAGGCATGTTAATACTGAACTGAATGACGCATTACCCATAACATATTCTTATTTTAAAGCACATTCACCAGTAAGAAGGGCCTTTAACCAAAAATTAGCAGCTAAAACCAATAATTTTAATGAAAAAGTTAATACTGCTAAGATTAACAATGTAACTACTGCTGGATCAAAAGGAGTAGTTAGTGCTGCTGAGGGAAATGGGGAAAATACTGTTAAGTCCTCAACATGCTGGATTTGGAGACCAACAATAAATGTTATTGATCATACCTCCAAAGACAGTGAATCATACATGCATAAAAGATTTGACTATGTTGGTCTACAAGGCAGACTCAAGTTAGTAATGGCTTGGGTCCCCAAGAGAAAATAATTCTCTTATTTTGAGTGCAGGGTAATCCACAATATACTTTACAGGATCAAGGAATTTTTGACAGTGGATGCTCTAGGAATATGACTGGAAATAAGTCCTTTCTTACAGATTATCAAGAGGTTGATGGTAGATTTGTTGCATTTGTAGGAAGTCCTAATGGAGGTTGTCAATTTCTTGGCAAAAGGTTAATTTCATGGCAATGTAAAAAGCAAACTATAGTTTCTAACTCCACTACTGAAGCAGAGTATGTTGCTGCTGCAAATTGCTGTGGACCGATGTTATGGATCCAAAATCAGATGCTTGATTATGGGTTCAACTTTATGAACACCAAGATTTACATTGATAATGAAACTACAATATGTATTGTGAAAAATCCAGTGTTTCACTCTAAAACCAAGCACATAGAGATTAGGCACCATTTCATCAGAGATTCTTATGAGAAGAAGTTTATTCAACTGATTAAGATTCACACATACCATAATGTTGCAGATCTTCTCACAAAGGCTTTTGATGTTAACAGGTTTAAATTTCTGATTGCTAGCATTGGATTACTTAATCTTTAAAGTATTGTTTGAGGGGAGGTTAATTAAGATTGGATGAAAGGGAATGTATCATTAAGCAAAAGTGGGTAAAGGGGTAGGAAATCCCACTGAACCCCAACACACATCCATAACTGTATCACTATCTAATCTTGAACCAATCACTGTTCTATCACAATCTTAACTCAAAAAGACTCAAAAACCTAGGAAAGCCAAAAGGACCACTACGATATCTTAGTCTAGTGGACCTATTCCCCTTGTAACAGATGAGACTGTCATTAAGGAATGGGAAGACAGAATAGAAAGTGCCACTACTGCTTCTAGCTTAGAAGCAGAGCAGGACAATGGTAACATAAATAGGACCCAATCCATGGCAACGCTTAATGAGTCTTTTTCTCAGGGAACTGATCTAGGTAGTGGTCCCAAGTGCCAATATACCTTATTGGGGGGTGCAGATGCTTAAACTAGGTTTGAGGCTGCATCTAAACAGTCTAATGATCCACCTATCTTAAGAGTTAACACACTTGGAAGTGGGGAGGACAACATGAAACTAAAGGAATTGATGGAATTTTGTACCAAACTGTCTGAAAAGGCTCTTGATTTGTGATATAAAAACAGATAGAGTGAATTGGTGAGAAAAAGAAATGAGAGATATTAAGAGATTAAAAACAAAAAGAGAGCTTGTAAGAATCAAAATTGATGATGGAAATGCTTTTTGGAAAGAAATTGGGGTTAATACTGGTGTCTTAAAGTTAATGCTGCTTAGCTTAAACTTAATGTTGCTAAGCTTAAGTTAATGCCATTAGGCTTGATTTACTGTTGCCCGTATTAGTTTATGCTTCCAGGCATAACTTGCTACTGCTGGGTTAGTTAATACTGTTAGGCTTAACTTAATGCTGCCAGTTCCAGTTAATGCTGTTGAGGGTGATTTCATAAATACTTCGATTAAGGGTTTCAATCACTCATTCATTCGATTTTACACTTTGTTATCCTCTCTAATCATAAACCCTAACTCAATTTCATCTTTAATCATCAAAACCTATAACAATGGCGACCCCAAAGTTTGTTGAAACTCACAATTTGGTTGCGTTTTTGGAGAAACCCGAATAAAGTAATGGGTTTGAGGAAATTATTGATTTTCTGAATATAAGTTCTGTCCAATATGCGTTAACGGTTAATCCCACCATTTATACTACCTGTATTGAACAGTTCTGGACATATGCTAAAGCTAAGATAGTTAATGAGGAGTGTCAGATACAAGCCTTAGTAGACAAAAAGAAGGTAATCATCACTGAGACGAGTATAAGGAGTGATCTTAAGTTGGATGATGCCGAAGGAACAGATTGTCTACCTACTGCTACCATTTTTGCAGAATTGGAAAGAATGGGGTATGAAAATCTTACTCAAAAGCATACATTCTATAAAGCTTATTTTTCATCCCAATGGAAATTTCTTATCTGTACCATACTGCAATGCCTTTGTGCTAAGGCTACATCCTGGAATGAATTTAGTAGCACTATGGCATCTGCTATCATATGTCTTGCCACAAACAAAAATTTCAACTTCTCCAAGTACATTTTTGACAATATGGTGAAGAACTTGGAGGGTGGGGTAAAATTTCTTATGTATCTAAGGTTTGTGCAAGTCTTCCTGGACAAACAAGTTGAGGGAATGTCCAGACATAAAGGAATTTATGTTATACCTTCCCACACCAAGAAGGTGTTTGCTAACATGAAGAGACCAGGAAAGGGTTTTTCTAGAAAGGTCACACCTCTATTTGAAACAATGATGGTTCAAGCTACTGAAGACATGGGTGAAGATTCAGCTGCTCCTATTGATTCTCATTCTACACCCATTCATACTCAACCATCTTCATCTAAACCTCAAAAGAAAAGGTCAAGACGGAAACAGAGAAAGGACAATGGTCCTACAGAGCCTATCCCTGATAAGGCTACTAATGAGGAGCATGTAGCTACCCCTTCCTGTGATCCATCTCAAAGTGGTGAGGATAGCATGAAACTTACTGAATTGATAGATCTTTGTACCCAATTACAATCAAGAGTTCTTGCTCTGGAGACTACAAAATCTAATCAAGCTTTGGAGATTGAGAGCTTGAAAAGAAGAGTAAAGAGTTTGGAAAAGAGAAGGAAGTCAAGAACACCAGGGTTCAAGAGATTAAGGAAGGTTGGTTCAGCTAGCAGGGTAGAATCCTCTAATGATGTTAGTTTGGGTGCTCAGGAGAATGCATCCAAATAGGAGAGGAAAATTATTGATCTTGATGCTGATGTAGAAGTGACTTTGGTGGATGAGACTCAAGAGATGAATGATGAAAACCTGATGTTTGTTACAGGTGTGTTGGAAGAGCAGGAAATTAAGTTTGAAAAGGTGGTTGAAGAGCCTATAGTTAGTGTTGCTAGAACTCTAAAGTCAATTCCAGTTAGTGTTGCTGATCCAGTTACTACTGCTAGTGAAGTAGTTACTACTGCCAGTGCCAGTGTTGAAATTCCAGATGAATTGACTCTTGCTTAAACTTTGATTGCAAATCCCCAAAGTTGTACCCTGTCACCCCTAACCTCTATAAACCTTATTTCCCGCCAAAACCATACCACCACGCCCCAGGTTTTCTTCCCACCCCTACCCACTTGTACAATCTCATTAATGAGAAAACCTTCCTCCATACTTTCCCCCCACATGCTCAAGCCAAGCTGTCAATCCAAAAATACACAACATCATCAACGGCTAGGATTCGAGGAAGTGGGGAACAAGAAAATTGAAGGCTCAGATTGCTTCTACATTCTCCTTACACAACAAAAACCACTAGCACACAAGCTTGGGACACTCTGTCTATAAAAGAAGAAAAAGAAGACCAAGAGTAGTTAGTTAGTATTTTAATTTTACTTAATTAAATTTCCAGCTTATTCCCTTTTAATGTAGTTTCTCTTAATGTATATGTAATCTTTAGTTTGAAAAACATTGTAATCAAATTTCAGTTTTAATAATGCCTTGTCATAAGTTTTTCATGAAAGCCTCCTTTTGTCTCTTTTATTCATAAGCTTTCAATAAGCTCATAAACTCTCATGAGTCTATAAGCTCATGGTTAAGGTTGAATTCAGTTTAAGTTTACTTTCACTCTTTAAACCAGTTTAATCATAAATTTACCTTAGCATTTTGGATTTTAGCTTTTGGAAGTTTGACCAAAAAGGGAAGGGTCAAAGAAGGATTTTACTCCTAGCTTATAAATAAGCTAGGAGAGCTTGTAGAAAAGCTCTAAGAGCATTTTTCATGCCTTGTTCAGCTAGGTAATCTGTAAGTCTTTCATTCACTTTTCAATTCCATCATTAGTCCATTTAATTGCTTATATGCTTATCATTGATGCTTATTTGTGCGTATTCTTATTTCAATATGCTTATTAGTTAAGTTTAATAACCTGTTTTTAGCTTTCATAATTTAAATTTCTACATAGTATAATTTGTCTTTATGAAATTATCAAAAAAAAAACCAAAAAATAGCATAGTAGTAGCTTATTGAATTCTGGCTTATTTGAATGTTTGAACAAGCTCATTAGTATGGTCATAAGCTAGTTCCTATCTGGTATTTAGGTTTTATCCATTAAATATCCTTTTAGCAGCTTAATATGATTCTTAGTTAAGTTTAAGGGGTGTTTGGTTTAAGAGTGTTTGACCACAAAAAGTCAAGGTTAATTGATAAAAGTTTTTCATAAAGCTGTACTTTCATAAGACAACAAATTCTAAAAAGGGTTCAAGGATTAGTTTGTTGTCTATTAAAATTTATGGCTTAAATTTGCTCTTCCTGCATCAGGGCACTTTTAGCTTAAGAGATAGGTTGCTTAATCTTGTTTTAGGCTTTGTTTGCTTAAATTCAGTTTTAACCTCTCAACTAATGTGGTTTTTAGTGCTGCATTTCCTCTTTAGAGGTGCCCTCTTTGGCCTTTGTGGAGAGTACTAACAGTATCAGCTAGACTTAACTCATAGTACTGCTGATTTTTAAGCCTCAATTTAGGTAAGTAGATTTAGGAATTAAAAGCTTATATTTAGGATTATTTCAGTTTTCTAATAGCTTAAGTCAGTGATTAGCTTAGTTTTCATTTTACAACTTATTTCTTAGCTTAATTAAGCTGTCAAAAATCAAAAAAAAAAACCATCATACAAACGACTCTGTACTCCACATATGCTGAGTACATAAGCTGTTTTTAAGCTATCATTTGTGGGTATTAGGATCTCATCTTTTTAAATCTCATAGTATAGATATAGCTTAGTATATAATAGGACTTATTTTTTATTTTTGAGCTTAATAGCTATAGTACATTTTAGATTAAAAGTCACCAAAAACCTAAAAAACACCAAAAACAGTTAGCAATAGAATTTAGCTTTTAAAAATTTGATTTTCTAGCTTAAGGCTCCTATTTTTTAATAGCTTATTAGATAGATTAAAGTAGAATGAATATGTCCTAAATAAGCTTAAGTTCAGTTTAGCTTTTTTAAAGTTTTTTTAGCTTATTTGGATTTTGAGATCTTTAGCTCTTTTTCTGACTTTGCTTCTTTTAGCTCTAAATTCAGATAAGCTCTAGTTATTTAAGCTTAGTTTTCTTTTCGCATTTAGCTAGTACACATCATGTAGATTCTAGAACAGTTTTTGGTTTCCAAAATAAGCCATTTTTGAGCGTTTTTTAATTATTTTTTTTTTTTTTTTTGTGTTTTTTTTTTTTTTTTTTTTTTTTTTTTATAAAGCAAAAAAGTAAAAACCAAGCTTAACACTTTCTGCAATCAGCTGCTGTTCAGCTTATTTGGAGCTTATTTTCAGCTTATTTTTTGGTGTTGCCTTTATTAAAAGTTCTCCAAAAACTGTCTCAAACAAACTTATTGTTTTGAGTTTTGCTAAAAACGGAGTTTTTCCTAAAATCTCGCCTTTTTTAAGACAATGGACTGAAATCGGGATTGGGTTCAGAGGACCATAATGTAAATGTCAGTTTCAATTTCTGTCATAGATAGTCCCTAGTCCATTTACTGTTGATCCTTTTCTTTTTTTTCATTAATTCTAATTAATATTTAGGTTTTAGATTTAAATTAGTTCAATTAAGTTCTTTATAAAAAGAAAATTAGGGCTTTATTTTTTCTTAATTTCTGCACTTTTTTCGTTACGTATTTTTAAATTTTTTATAAAATTTTTTAGATAAAATTTTATTTTATTTTATTATTTTAAATATTTAATAGGTTTAAATTTTGGAAAAAATCATAAAAAATATAAAATAAAGTTATAAATATACAAAAATTATTTTTAAACCTATAAAAAATATATCTTTATTTTTCAATTTAGTAAAATTAATTTTTCATTTTTTTTTTAGATTTTAATTATTTATTTTTAATCGTGCTTTTATTGTTAGTAGTATAGATAATCAAAATCTTTTATATTTCTCATTCGAACATAATCCAAACGTCCGACTCTTCAAATTCACGCCATCGTTGGGCAAACGACCCAGGACTTTTAATTTTGCTTTGGTTAAAGGCAATTGATTAAAGTCTCTTGGAATACTTACTAATACTATAATCGAATAGTACTTTCAACCTTGCAAAAAGCTGAGTACCAATCCACCTCCAAGTAGTGAGGATAGAATGCAACTTGCTGAATTGATGAGTTTGTGTACCAACCTACATGAGAAGGTCCTTGATTTGGAGAAAGCCAAGACTGCTCAAGCAAAGGAGATTATTAGTTTAAAGAAGAAAGTCAAGCTGTAGAAACCTGATTGTAGGCTTCATAGATCGTTTTTCCCATCTAGGATATCATAACATTGATCACGCAGCGGAATAACAAATAAGAACAACAATGTTATGAACAAGGTTTTTATTCATACACTAATAAACTATAAACTATTCGACTTTAATCAGTCGACTATGAACTATTACATAAACTAATAAGCTAACTATTAGACTCTCATTGGAGACATCTAACTATGATGGATAATCAATACTAGATGCCTACCCCTCTTTATATACTAGAGGGGTTAGGGTTTACTAGACAAGATAAGATCAAATAAAATTAGGAAACTATAAATCAGCATTAAATACTATTTGACTAATCTTCAATCAGCATTAATGTTGATCTTTATCTTTTAGCTGAGCATTAAATACTGTTTGACTAATCTTTAATCAACATTAATGTTATTCCAGCTTTGTCTTGTAGGTCCTCCATCTTTAATATGTTTTGTCATTATCAACTCAAAGTATAATTCCTAACAATCCACCCTATAAGTCTGAAAATGACAAAACCAATTAAGCACAAGACTTCCCCTGAAGCTAATATAGATGAAAAATCCCCGATTCCATGCATTCTTCCCCTTTTTTGTATAATCAAATAGAGTGCATGTAGAAATGGTAAAATAAACAATAACTTTCCCCTTAACATGTTAACCATCTTCTTGAATCATGGACTTAGTAGCTCCAAACAGCAAATTATCAATGAATAAGAAAAAATGAAGAATAATGAATTTGTTGAAAGAAGTTGAATTTACCCAAACTTGTCTTATTATCCTAGTTACCACATACGTCCATTCTCATACCTGCTATGTATAAGTAAACCTATTCTCTTGACAAATCCTCATTCCTCTATTAATGAGACACGGACCACAATAACGTAACTCCTTAAAGTGAAAGCAATGTAGGTAGTAAGCATCAGAAGGTAGATCTACACCTCTGCTAGATTTATCAAGTCTTCGTCACCGCCTTATAATCACGAACAAGTTATCTTAAAAGTGACCACTCCTTTAAGATATGATAAGAAGACAAAACCTGTGAAAATCAACTACAACATCAAATGTCTTCTTCAAATAATCTCCAAAACGAGCCATAAACATCATCATCGTTCAAGATCCAAACACGTCCATGTTTAGGTTTCTGCTTCATTCTTCTACCATAAAACCTTGAATCCTAGATATCAAGAGCAACCCGCTCTGATACCAATTGTAGAAACCTGATTGTAGGCTTCATAAATCGTTTTGCCCATCTAGGATATCATAACATTGATCACGCAGCGGAATAACAAATAAGAACAACAATGTTATGAACAAGGTTTTTATTCATAAACTAATAAACTATAAACTATTCGACTTTAATCAGTCGACTATGAACTATTACATAAACTAATAAGCTAACTATTAGACTCTCATTGGAGAGATCTAACTATGATGGATAATCAATACTAGACGCCTACCCCTCTTTAATGTTATTCCAGCTTTGTCTTGTAGGTCCTCCATCTTTAATATGTTTTGTCATAATCAACTCAAAGTATAATTCCCAACACAAGGAGTTGGAAAATAGAAGGAAGTCAAGAACTTCAGGGCTAAGAAGGTTAAGAAAGGTTGGTTCCTTTAGCAGGATAGAATCCTCTAATGATGCCAGTTTGGGTGCTCAGGAGGATGCATACAAACAGGGGAGGAAAATTAAAGATCTTAATGCTGATACAGAAGTGACTTTGGTGAATGAGACTTAAGAGATGAATGATGACAACCTGATGCTTGATACAGGTGTGTTGGAAGAGAAGGAAATTGAGTTTGAAAAGGTAGTTAAATAGCCTGTAGTTAGTGTTGCTACAACTACAAAGTCAATTCCAGTTAGTGCTGTTGAAGTAGTTACTACTGCCAGTGCCAGTGTTGTAATTCCAGATGAATTAACTCTTGCTCAAACTTTGATTGAGATCAAAACTGCAAAACTCAAGCCTGTTACAACAGCTCTTAAACAGTCTAGACCTACCGGGCTAAGGGAATTATATTTCATGATCAGGAAGAACAAGTATCTGCATCTACAAAAACATTTTCTTCTTCACAATCACAACTTCCACAAGTAAAAGACAAAGGCAAAGGAAAAATGGTGAAGCCTAAAGTACTGTTAAAGAAGAAAGATAAAGTTTCTCTTGATGAAGAAATGGCTAGAAATCTTGAAGCTCAGTTGTCAAGCTAACATTATTGAAGAAGAGGCTTGCAAGGCCAAGAAGAAAGAATCCATCATAAAAAAAGCCTTTTTAGATTCGAATCAAGATAACACACTTGCTATGATTGGATGCATAACTTTGAATGAGCTCAGAGGCTACCAAGCAAAAAAAGGGTGAAATAACCATTATAAACGATCCAAATTGTTTTTTATAAGCTCATGAATAAAGAAAGAAACACTTCTTGCAAAGCTTAGAGCTGAAGAAGTTATAAAAGAAAGCCAACCTACCATGAGCTCAAAATAGAAATCAAATGTCCACCTATTTGAGGAATATGGATGGATACAAACATAGTTAGTGGAAGAGCAAAAGTTATGATGAAATCCAGAAGTTGTTTGATAAGGAACGAAAAGAGTAAATACTTTGGTGGACATGGAATTCAGAAGTAGTGAAAGGCAGTAGAGAACAAGAACAGAGAAAGCATAAAAGAGCATGGATGAACTTGAATCTGAATGGTCAAAAAGCTAAAGATAGATGAGCATGTAGAAGTTGAAAAAGATGATCAAGAGGAGGCAAAGATGAAAAGGCATATTGAGATAGTTAAAGATGATAAGGTAGCAATTAATGCTATACCTCTAGCTACTAAGCTTCCAATGGTTGTTGAATACCAGATTGATAAAGATGGAAGGATAGGATATTTTAAATGATAAGGCTGCATATAAGCTCAAAAAGTAAATTATGACTGGATAAAGATGCATTCAGGTGTATTTAAGAGGAAGACTTGGAGACCCTCTAGAAGTTGGTTAAAGCCTAAACATGGGAATACAAAGCCAGAGAAGGATTATGAAAGAGTGTTATGAGGTGATTTAAAAGTAATGTTTAAACCTAACATAAAAAGTGAAATATGGAGAAATCTATAAGGGTACAAAGTAACTGTTTGGAAGCTGTTTGATAACTGTGATACATTTGTAAGGTTTAAATCTAAATTATCTGTTATGTAGATTGAGAAAAGATATCGTCCTTACACCAATAACAATCTAAAACATGGTTTAACATGAAGTTTCACATCAAGCTGGTCGTTAGGAATAGAAGTTTATCAACTACTCAGCTCATGACAAAGCAGAAAAAGGTTCAATGAATGTTTGAAATGCATCCTCCTTTGTATGGTGAAGACTTTTAATGAAACTGAAGATTCAAAAGATAAACATTAAGTTTAGGGGAGGCTTGTTGGTTTAAAAAGACTTATCAAATGATATCTAAGAGTTACTACTACTCCAGGTATATATTTAGTGATGACCCACCCCCAACATAACTTATGGCTGCAGGTAATACAATAGAAAATTATGAAAAGTAGTTAGTTACTAGTAGTATAAAGTTTACTACTGCATATACTACAGTAGTAATAATTAGTTCAGTTAGTAAAAAGTTACTGCTGCATAAAGAATGTTAAGACTGCTCAGAAATGAAGACTGAAAATATACAAAGTAGTTACTACTGCTAGTACTAAAGTTAGTACTGCTAGTGTATTAGGTACTGCCTAGACGTAAACTTCTAAGTATATTAATGCTGCCTTGGCTCAGTTACAACTGCGAAAAGGATAATGCTGTCAGATATGAGATCAAAGACATAGCTAGAAGAGATACAGTTGATTGAAGAACAAGAATACATTATGACAAAGATAAGTATCAAAATATTTGTAAAGAAGATATGTATAAACTTATTTATTTAAGAGATTATGTTTACATATAGAAAAGATCATAATCACTTGACGCGTTTTGTAAGCCCATTACGGTTTCCTTAGTGTATAAATGGAACCCTACGTCATATATCTAGATATCAGTTTTCATATTAGTATTCATAGTTTGCATAGCAACAAAAAGTTAGTATTCATAGCTATTTTGTCACAAACTCAAAATATATCAATATATTAAAAGATTTAAGTAAAGATCTTATTTATAACTGTTTTCATATTGTTCTTTATCTTGGATTGCAACTAGATCCGCAGTTTTGTGATATTCTCAATCTTAGTTTCTACTATAGTTGTCTTGGATCTATCCAATATAACTAAGCTTTAACAAGCTAAGTAAGATCTGTCAAGAAGGGATCAACATTCCTTTTCATTGCTTCCTCCTGAGCTTCACGAATCTGCTTAGGTAGATCATTGTGAACAGTCATCATCAAAGCTCGAACACGCAATGGCTTATTCCTTTCCTTCCGACTTAAGGCGTCAGCCACAACATTCGCTTTTCCAGGATGATACCGTATCTCACAATCATAATCACTCAACAACTCAATCCATCTCCGTTGTCTCAAGTTCAGCTCTTTCTGATTCAAAATATATTGTAGGCTCTTGTGATCGGTGAAAACCACACACTTCGTTCCATACAAATAATGTCTCCATAATCTAAGAGCGAAAACAACGGCTCCTAACTCCAAATCGTGAGTAGTGTAATTCTCTTCATGGACTTTCAATTGTCTAGAAGCATACGCTATCACCTTCTCTCTTTGCATCAACACGGCTCCATAACCTTTAAGTGATGCGTCACAATACACCATGAAATCTTTCGTTCCCTCGGGCAACGCTAAGATCGGTGCACTACACAACTTCTGCTTCAGTGTCTGAAAAGCTTCCTCTTCTTCTTTTCCCCATTCGTATTTCTTATCTTTCTGAGTCAACTTAGTCAGCGGCTTAGAAATCAAAGAAAAACCTTTAATGAACCTCCTATAGTAACCAGCCAATCCAAGAAATTGCCTCACCTCCGTTGGCATCGTCGGTGCAACCCAACTCTTGATGGCTTCGATCTTGGCAGGATCAACATGAACACCACTACGATCAATCACACAACCCATAAATTGTACTGAATCTAGCCAAAAATCACACTTTGAAAACTTGGCGTACAATCTCTCTTTCTTAAGCAATTCCAAAATAATCTCTAAATGCTTCCCATGCTCTTCTTCGTCCTTGGAATAGACTAAAATATCATCGATGAACACAATGACGAACTTATCTAGATATGGCTTGCATACTCGGTTCATCAAATCCATAAACATAACAGGCGCATTAGTTAATCCAAACAACATTACTTGGAACTTAAAGTGACCATACCGAGTTCTAAATGCAGTAATTGGAATTCTTCTTTAATGCGTAATTGGTGATATTCTAATCGCAGATCGATCTTAGAATATACGCTCGAACCTTGTAGTTGATCAAATATATCGTCGATTCTCGGAAGATGATAACGATTCTTGACAGTCAACTTGTTCAACTCACGATAATCTATACATATTCTAAAAGATCCATATTTCTTTTTCACAAACAACACTGGTGCTCCCTACGGTGATGAACTCGGACGAATAAATCCTTTCTCCAGCAGCTCTTACAATTGTATCGATAATTCTCTCATCTTAGACGGTGCCAATCTATACGGTGCACGTGCAACAGGTGCAGCCCCCGGTACTAGATCAATTCGAAACTCTACTTGCCTTGGCGGTGGTAGTCATGGCAACTCCTTAGGAAACACCTCAGGAAAATCATGAATTACATGCACATCTTCCATTCATTTCTATTTCAACTTGTTCTCCGTCACATGTGCCAAAAACAAATGACAACCTCGCTGTACTTACGGGCCTTAATACAAGATACGGCCTTTAATCGAGACATACCCTTGTCGCACTAGACTATCAACATCTTGTTCCCTTACGGTATACGAACAACTCTTTCGCCATAGACGATTACAGCATCGTGCTTGACAAGCAAATCCATACCGATGATGACGTCAAACATACCAAGCTCAATCGGTATAAGATCGATTTGAAAAACATGAACATGTTTCAACTAAAAAAAAAAAAAAAAAAAAAAACTAAAAAAACAAAAAAACTAAAAAAAATTCAAAAAAAACATCAAACTAAACCAAAACACAAAAAAACTAAAAAAAAAAAGAAAAAAAACTAAACCCTAAAAAAAAAAAAACCAAAAAAAAAAAAAAAAAAAAAAACTACAATCATAATCACTAAAAAAAAAAGAACAAAAAAAAACCAAAAAAAAGAAAAAAAAAAAAAATACCAAAACACCAACACTAAAAAAAAACTAGAAAAAAAAAAAAAAAAAAAAAAAAACCCGAAAAAAACAAAAAAAAAAAAAAAAAAAAAAAAAAAAAAAAAACTAAAAAAAAAAAAAAAAAGAAAAAAAACTAAAAAAAAAAAAAAAAAATAAAACTAAAAAAGAAAAAAAAAAAAAAAAAAAAAAAAAAAAAAAAAAAAAAAAAAAAAAAAAAAAAAAAAAAAAAAAAAAATAAAAAAAACTAAAAATAAAAAAAAACTTAAAAAAAAAAAAAAAAACTAAAAACAAAAAAAAATAAAAAAAAAAAAAAAAAAAAAAAAAAAAAACTAAAAAATCACTAAAAAAAAAAAAAAAAAACACTAAAAAAAAAAAAAACAAAACACTTAAAAACACTAAAGAAAAAAAAATAAAAAAAAAAACTAAAAAAAAAAAAAAAAAAAAAAAAAAAATCACTAAAAACTAAAAAAAAAAAAAAAATAAAAAAAAAAAAAAAAAAAAAAAAAAAAAAAAAATAAAAAAAAAAAAAAAAAAAAAAAAAAAAAAACAAACTCAAAGTGCAACCTTCAAAACAGTATTCGTACTAACTACCCTTCCGTCTGCTAACTCTACCTCATAACTAGCTCCTATTTTAACCAGATCGATATCAAGCATGGAACTAAATCTAGTATCCACAAAACTCCTATCGGAACCCGAATCGAATAAAACAAAAGCAAGTTATTGAGCAGAAACGTACCAGTAACCACATTCAGACCTTGAGGCTCGGTATCCTTAATAGCATAAGCTCGGCCACGAACTTATCCAACTTCTTCTTGCTTAATCTTCTTTGGGTATCAGTTCCTAGTATAACCTTGCTCACCACAATCATAACAAGTCCAAACAGGCTGAGCGTTTAGCAATCACCCGTTAAAGACAACACTCTTCTCCTTGCAATACCTTGGCCCTTGTGCCACCTTCCACACTTTTGGCACTTGATGTACACTACACTGACCCACATGGCAGTAAAACATCCGTTCACGTACAAAGGAAGCTTTGCCCGTCATAGGAGCGGTAACCATGTGCTTTCGCGGTGGTGTTTCCCTTGCTTTTGGCTATTCTGCAAAGTTTGACGAGAGTTATCCTTTTGATTGCCCTTACCACTACCATTTCCACTTTGAATGCTCTCCCACTTTCGCTTCTTTCCTTCCAAAATTCCTGCATCTCTAGCTTGCGATTTCTGCTCCATCAACTTATGAGCCATACGTACAGGTTCGTTCAGATCAGCAGGCTTAGAAAATGTCACTTTACATAAATACGACCCTGATATATCAGTCAATCCATCCCTGAATAACATAAACCTCACTCTTTCCAGGCTCTAACCATTCTTGGGACACTTCAAACCAGTTCAATTAAAACTCTGAGTATAAGCAACAGCAACATCATACCGCTTATAACCTTCAAGTTCCACAATTTCGTGCTCCATTCTTTAAACTTCTTCTATCGGACAAAATTCCGCAGTTATCAGTTGCTTCATTTTAGTCCAAGGCATTTGGTTCACAGTCTCTAAACCCATGGTTGCAACCATAGTTTTCCAACAAGTCAAAGCTAGTCCTTCCAGTGTAGCAACAACAAACTTTACCTTCTTACCCTCTGCATATTCACTAATCTCGAAAACACTCTTAGTTTTCTCAAACCATCTCGAATTTGACAGCTCCTTTAACACCACGGAAGACAGCAGGTTTGCGCTTCATAAACCCAACAAAAGTGCACTTACGAACAACAGGTGCAATGTCTTGACCTCTAACTGGCCCAGATCCACTAGCATCGTTTTTGACATTTAATTGCCTTGCGCGCTCAGCAGCAATAGCGGCATCAACACTTTCCTTGATCATTTGATGAATAGCAGCTTGAGTCATAGGTGCAGAGTTTGGAGGCATGATTCTGTCACGTCACACAGAAAACAATCTGATAAGCATTCATCACATGATATACTCATAACATGATATAATGACAAATCAATCACAACAACAGTCACACAACATCAAGTAGTAATCAAAAGATAGTCATTCATTTTTCATCACAAGAGAGTTAATACATAGTTGCATTGTTTCATGAAATGATACAAATCGTTACAACCAATAGCACTAACTCTACTAACTGGGGATTCAGTTTAGTGATTACACAACAAAAGAAGCTACAGTTGAATCTAAACTACTACGAATGGATTCCCTCATGATTCTTTTGGAGTACGCTCCTCATCCTTGACTGGAACATCAATAGCTTCATTCGGTCTTTCTTCAAACACAAATCCTCTACGAATCATCTCTTGATAAAACTCATAAGCTCGAACTCTAGTCCAATAGAGATCTCTCTCGACTCGTTCGTTCTGTATACAAAGGAATGTGTTGCTTATCCTTTCTTCTTCAAGTTCCTTCTTCAATTTCTTACATTCAAACTTATCTTCAATATTACCAAGCTTTTCAACTAGCTTTTCCATCGCAGCCGTTCCTTGCTCCACACTAGAACGCACTTCATTACCCAAATCCAAAATCAACTTACCATAATACTTGTCCTTTGCTTTTCCTTTCTTCTCGACCAATGCATGCGCCGTCTCGCGACCACACAATCGTCTTGAAAGAGAAGCCATCCGACCAAACAAAGAGTTAATGTCCCTCCTCATGAGACTAGGCAATAGACCATCACTGTCCTCACGAAGAAAAGGACAATATATTAATTCACCTACCTTATGGATGCTAGCAGGAACAGTCTCATCCTCGGATTCAACCGCATCCTCAACCTTAATCTCATTATCAGGTTCAGACTCAAAAGCAGGCGGCGGAGGGTTAAGAGGATCCACCTCTTCATAAGGATATGTCAACTGGCTCATTCTTGTCTTCCTCAATGTCGACTTCCATGTCATCTTCTTCTTCTTGAGGATCTTCTTCTTCCTCAAATTCGCTCTTCTCCGGGTCCTCGTCTTCATCTACTAAGACAGGCTCGGGATCAACAGGACATCATCCACATTTGATATCGGCTCAACAACAAGTACATCATCCACATGATCGGGAGGAATTACATTCACCATGATAATCTAGAAAATATCATACAATACTTACTTAATAACGTATCACTTCTTATTATTATTGGAACACTATTATCAAAATAATAGTTCGCATAGAAGCGCAAAAAATAAAAATTCACAATTCGCGACCTTTTTCAATCCGAATATATCTTAATTATATTTCAAACAATATCTATATGATGTTAACATATAAGTCACATGACTTCTATGGCACAAATAACACATGCATAAATCACCAAACATAACAATTCATGCATTCCAACACATCATAAAATTTATCCATACTTAACTATTTTAAAACAATAAAAAACCGTAACGTAAGCATATATCCATACGTAACAATCAACAAATTTACCTTTTCTTTCTTTAGGTAACCAATGGCAACGAGGAGTCTCAGCGTGCGTGTAGAAGCGTTATAGTTTAAGTTTTCAAAAAAAAAAGACTCGACCTAGTTCTCTTAAAAACCTTAGCTTCTTGATACCACTCTGTAGACACCCCACCCAACTACATGGATATGCGCAGCATGAAATTACAATTGGATGTTACAAAATTAGCACCATTAACAAGATAATAGAAAATGACCCAAATGAGATGTTTATCAAACATGTGTTCTATTATTTATCAGAGTTAAAATGCATTTAGGTCCCCACAGAATTGCAACCACCGTCTATTACAACCATTGAAAGACAATTGTTTCAATTAAAAGACATTGTTTTTAACACAACTTAAGACATTGTTTTTGAAAGACCGGAACACACAAGTAGTCTTTCTATAAAATCCATCACACGCACGACACCTCCACGCCATAGTTGCCTTCATCCTTGATTACCTGGGATAAAACATGTTTAAAACGTCAACAACAAAGTTGAGTGAAATTCATAGAGTTTAAAAAATTGAAAAGCAATATTTTGAACACATAATTAGTTCTCGGGAAAACAAAGCAACAAATGCAATGTATATCAACTACTTTCCTTTTACCGCAATCTAAGCTACATGACAAAAAACCGAACTTAACATTACATATGGCTTCTCATCTGTTAAAGTGCCCCAAAACAAGGTATTATTGTCATATACCTACTACTTATAAATACAAAACGTCTGTTTGACAGGGTGTTCACAAGGATTCATACCCCAGACGGGGTTTTCAAACCCGATAGATCTATTTAATGGATTAGCGTTCACCTCACAAGGCAATTAATGGTTCATGAAATAAGGGACTTCGACAATAGCTACTTATGCGGAAACAATCTCATAATCGGGTCCAGCATACCATAAAATCATATGTGTTCGATTTCATAAAACAAACGTGTATCCCCCTCACGGGTTTAAAAATAATCAAAATATTTAAATGCGAGGCTATGAACTCACCTTAAGCAAAAGATTTCAATTCAGTCCAATCAACAAGCGCAATTAACCTCACGTCTCAACCGCAGCCTATATAATACATATATAACGGTACGTGACTAAAAGTAAGATAATTCATATAATGCATACTTGAATCTATATTTATATTACTATTACGTATATGCAATCATATACTACAATCTCCAAGTGCGGCGTAAAACATTTCACTTTGGCGCACTAACGATATCACATCGTTTTCCACAAAGTTTTTGTTTTTAGAAAGTTACCGAAAGTAAGGATAATATAATCCGAACATCATATTTCGTCATTAATCAACTAACATTACGATCCCATTGCTCATTACAAACCATATTCAAAAGTTTACGCAAGTTTAACTTTCAAAAGTCAAACTTCATAGTTGACTTTTACCCTAAAAATAACCTAACTTGACTTGGCCGTAAAACGTTCATTATTAAGAGTTATGTGACGATCCACCTAGCGAAACGTAGCTAAAGGCGAACACTATCACTTTTCATCATCAAAAATAACTATTAAAAATTTCTCGACTCGCTACGAGGCGGTCAAACTTAGTCAATAGAAAACATATTAAAACGATACTTTTGACATAATCCGACTATCAAATCTTGCTTAACTATCCTATTTAAGCATACCACAACCATCAAACTTTAGTCAATAACCTAATACACTTTTAATAATTTCCGCACTTGAATCTTATAGCAATAACCATAATACACGCAATATGATCAAATTAATCACATAAGAACCAACTATGGTTTTCCCTTGGTCCTTGAAATCGGACAAAACCCACAATACCAAAACACAACCTTTTTCAACTAAACCAATTGCTCAAAACACTAATCTAGCAATTATAAACACCCCCTTATACTTGAAATCTTCAAGAACCAACCAAAAATCTAACTTCTTCAAAACTTAATGCATGTGGGATTTTAATAGTGAGATTTGTAGGCCTTGATACAAGGATCAATAATATGTAAATAGATTGTAATTCATGTCAGAAAAATAAAATGATTTGTTGTGTTGTTGTGGTGGCCGGTCGAAGAAACAAGAGAGGAGGAAGGAGAGCGAAAATTTTAATAAAAAGTTTATAAGTGTATGAGTGGTGGCTTTATATAGAAAACAACTTTGACACTTTGGCACTTTTGGTCCTTCCTTCTTATTAGTCCTTCAAAGTTAGTATAATGTGTTTACTTTGTTAATAAAATCGGCCAAAGACTGGGGTCACACCACGTTAGTAAATATTTTAAATCCGTCCCGCTAATTTTTACTTTAAAACGTTTAGTAAAACGTTAAATCACGTAAAACACGACCTTTAAACATGGTTTTTACAAAAACTCGGGAAAACGTCGTAAAATACAAAAATAACATAATCACGCTCTCGGAGCAACAACATAAATTTTTCTGACTTTCTCAGATGCTAAAAACAAATAGAAACTCAATCACGGCTTAAAATTACCCAATAATTGGAAATTTTCATCAAACCTTATATAGCATAAACGACTATAATTAATTACGTAGAAAAATAATGATCATAGCTCAGGATAAACGTTGACCTGAAACTCGGGTTGTTATAGATAGATATCCATTCAACTTGAGCAAACCACTACCTTTTGTTAAATTAGGAAATCCTTAGACCGTTCTGGTTGATTACTTCTTCAATAATGACTTGGCATACTTGCAAGGAGAAACCACCGGCAAAACATACACGACTTCTTTAACCAAGACAAAGGATGCTAAGTACGACTTGCTTGGAATTAAAGATATGGTACCCAACTTGTGGATCCCTATAAAAGTAACATATGACAAGCATGCTCTTTTAGGTAGTTCATACTCGGGACCCAAAAGACAAAAATTATACGGGTATGCCTCCAAGAGGGTGTCCAAACATGATGTGTACTCCACCAAAAGAATTCTTGCAGTGACAAATGTTAAATTTAAAGTATGGTATGGATATGGTCATCTAGAGGAGATTGAATTCCGAAGATCTGATCAGAAATTATACATGTTCAAGGAAGGCAACTTTCCTCGACTTTATATAAATGACATCGAGGACATGCTACTTCTCTTCATTCAGAACAGACTCTTCAACCTTAAAGGTGATGTCATTGTGCACTTCGCTGCTACATTACGTATGTTCACAAGACGTATTGTAATCCAGAAGAGAGTGGAAGATCTTCAACTTGGTGTCGAGAGCTACCAAAAGAATCTCAACATACCTGAGCCAAGAACACATGAAGAAGACCTCTCTCGAAGATCACCATATACCCCTCTCTTAAATCCTCAATGAGTCATTTATGAAGTCAAGCTAAATAGGAAAAGACTGATGCGTTCTGATGAACTCTACAAGTTCAGTGACGGTACACTCCAATTGGTTCGGGATACTCTTCATGACATGGCAACAAATTTGAGGATGGGGTATAACAAATCCATGCCAAAGAGAATATGGACTCACTTAGACAAGAAAAGGTATAACATCATGGTTAAAGAGATTGATCGTCAGTTGCAGGAAAGAAGGTTGATGAGGAGCTTAGAAAAGTTTGTTGGTGGTAGACATTACGGGGAAGACCTTAGACTGCTTCAACGGACAATATGACTTTGTCATATTTTGTCTTACTCTTTCAGGTCATTTCTCGTAATTATAAAACTTGTGAATATGTAAATAAGTAGTTTAAGACTAAAAATAGGCATATATAGTGCTTGAGTACAAATTTTCAAGAATTTCTTAGTAAACTAAAAATAAAATAAATTAACGTACTCAAACACCATATAATACCCTCAGAAATTAAGGGGGAGCATTAAAATTTTCTTAATAAGGCTTATTATATATAATCAGAATATTTTTCTCCCCAAATAAATCTTATACATATTTGAATCAATTTATATCCAAAATATCAAGAGATTTGACATTTTTGATAAGGGGAGAAAATGATTAAAATATACATAACTTGTAAAATGTGATCTGAATGACTCTAGTGCATCTTCTTCCTCGTATGTGCAAAGCATTTTCGGTTATCGATACATATATGTAAGGGAGAAATTTTGAAAGTTAAAAACAATTGAGGTACTAAATGTTTTGATTTATATGACAAAGTACCTAGATCGATGTTTTTCAAATGGTTTTAAGGCTGAGAACAATACCAAAAGACCAACCATATATTCAAATGGTTAGGTATAGGTTTTTGTTCCCATGATCCAGCTAGAACCAGAGGAATCTACCCAGGGGCATTCCATTAGTTAGAATAGAAGTCCATAGGTATGATAAAAAGGAGAAAAAGTAAGAAAAGAGAAAGATGCGGACTAAGATAGAGCTAACACTAGGACAAACCCAAAAAGGTGTTAGTTATGAAGTCTTGGTAAGCATTAAAAGGGTTGAAGAATAAAAAAGAAAAGTTAAGATAAATGGTGAAAAGAAAGAAGCCCTCCTTACACTTAGGCAGAAACTGGGTCAATACATATGCTATCAGAAACACTAAGCTGTTGTCTTGTATTGAAGATAGTCATCATGGACCTAGTGATGTGATGCATAACCCTCCCTAGCCACTCAAGGTCTCTCAAAAGACTCTTGTTTCATTTCTCACAGAGATTACACACATTTCTATCGACTTTCTCACTCTGAGTTAGTATTGAAAAGGTGGCAATCTTCTCCAGCCACCGATTACTAAAATCAAAAGTGCACTATCGAGTCTAGAGCCAAAAGAGAGCATCCATAAATCTCACTAGGACACTATTCTAATATATTCATTTTTCATACACTATGAAAACAAGTATATCTTAAGAGTCCTACGCATTATTCTTTTTATATTGCTAGAACATCAGAGTGATACTAAAGTATTCACAATGACGATGGAAATCCTTCCAGAGCCAACATCAAACAAGCTCTGCAGTAGGTGACTTGTGAGATCATATATGGATAAAACTTGTGACACTGGATATCGATTCGGTCCAGACTATGAATTGACGATTGATGAATTTTGAAATGCATAAAACTCTCTATGTGTCGCGAAATCACTTTAGCAAGTGACAAGTCGATTGATTTTCAAATCAATTTTTGATTCAATTGGTGAGACTTTGTCTTACTGGTTCATTCATACCGTGTTGTCTGCTTTGCGACGCTTCGGTAATGAGAATGGCTAGTGCAGCTGCAAAACCCTGTCAGAGAGATTCTTTGGAATTCTACCTGATCATAGGCAATATTTATACTGATTAACGGGGAACCGTGGTTATTGCAACCATATTCGATGAAGTGACAAAGTTAGTTTCGTCCATGTTGTTTATCACTAACCCATTCATGCAGGTAATCCCAATGGTGGACGCAACTGGTTCAAGACAAGTCAAGATTCATAGCCACATGCTCATACTTGACCGACATATGTAAAGATATTATGAAAGCTTAAGTACATGTTTCAAGACTTCCGCTACTCTGATACCGCACATCCTTCTTGAAGTGATGAAGTGTTAAAGTTAAAGAACTTCAAGAAAGATGTTTTATTTAAGCTTGCAAGTTAAAGATCAAGTATAGTATGAGTGTGTCGGTCCGAAAGTAACAATTACACAAGATGGCAAAAGATCACAAGATGATGATAAGAGATGGTATTTGGCTGATGATCTCAAGAAGCTCAAAGATCACATCCAAGTTAAGCTTAAAGGAACAGGCTCAAGCCTAAAGTCTAAAGATCACTACGTATATCACAAGATGAAAGAAAAGATTCAAGACCACGAGCAAAGACCGAAGATATTCGTAGAATGTAAAGCTTAATATTTTCGTAAAAGGATGTGACCTCCCTTAGGACGAGATTGTTAGGAATCAAGAAAAGACCCGGTCACTCCTAAAATACATAGCTCGTAGGTCTTAGATAGTTTTTGGAACCTTAGTAAAGTAGAAAGGCCAAAGCTCATGGAAAGCCCATTTAGTAGCCCATGGCTGGCCACATACTAGGATTATAAGTACCCTCTTCATAGCTTCGAGAGGGTGTTGGTTGGTTTCATTTCTCACACACTCTTTAATCTAATATTCTCTCTTTCTTTCTCTCACTTGAAACCTTCCTTTCATTTCTTTCTCTCTCTAGTTTCTTATTGATTGGTTAACTAGTTAGATAAATAACATATTCTACAGGATGGGCCTGAGGAGGTCACTAGAGTGTCTCCTATTACTCCACCACCATTGTCAGAGTCATCGTCGGACTCTGAATTCACTGCTCCTGTTACTGCTAACAGGACATACTGGATGCCACCTTCTGGTAGTACCTTTAAGGTGGGAGGATCCTTATCTACGTCTTCACTCCCCCCACATCTCCTGACCCATAAGGTAAAGAGATTGAGGGAGGATACTAAGATTTTCTTTAGTGGTGTGAGATGTTTAGAGCGGGGTGCGAGGACCCACCATTGGAGGAGGATAACCGTAGGTTTAGGGAGGATGCTGCAACCCGTACTGGGGTTGACAGGCTTAGTAGGCATATGGATGCCTATGATGTTGATCTAGGTTTTATCAAGAAACATGCTACTAGGAATTATGATCATGTCTTAGCATTGGAGGAGGATAACCGTAGGTTGAGGAGGCGTTTAGACTCACTTGAGGCAAGTCATACTTTGATGGCCATAGATCGAGAGAGGTTGGAGAGAGAGTTCTATAGCATGAGGCTAAAAGGATGGGATAAAGTGTCATGGAGGCATGCCCTAGTGATAGTATTGATGTATTAGCAGTTTATAAGACTGCTCAGCCTCCCGAACCTCAAGGACCACCTAATGGTCCTTAGTAGTTTTTTTGTCTTCTAGTGTAGGACTTTTGTATTGCCACTAAACTGCTAGTGTCAGTTAGTGTTGTTACGCCGCCGAGTGTAATTTTGTTCTCTTTTGTAAACACCACAGTTTATTTAAAACTTATTTTATTATTGTAATGAATTTATGTTGCTTAATGAAGTATCATTTGGTTATCATAATTGTTTATATTATCATTCTATCTCATTTCTTCTATTACCAACATGTATCTCGACGTTGCATACCTTTACAAATTCTTATTGAATTATGTACTTATATTGGTGATAGAACCATGCCACCCAGGAGATTGAAGCAAAGAGCCGTTGAAAGACTAGTGAAAAATCAGTTAGCTAAAGCTATCGCAGAGTATGAAAGAAACAAAGCTAACCTAGAGAATGTTGGAGGATCTAGACCAGAAAATGTTGGAGGAGTTGTTGCATCGGATGTGCAAGGATGCTCATACAAGACATTCTTGAATTCCAAGCCTTATCAATTAAATAGGATTGAGGGTGTTGTCGGACTAAGTCGCTGGTTCGAGAAAATAGAGTCGGTGTTTGAAATCAGCAAGGGTACTGGGGAGGACAAGGTTAAGTTTGCTGCTTTTACCCTAGAAGGGCATGCATTGACATGGTGGAATGGAAATGTCCACACTTTAGGACTTAGTAATGCCAACCGAATTCCCTAGAGTGATCTGAAAAGTATAATGACTACTGAATACTGCCCAGGGACAGAAATTCAAAAAATGGAACAAGAACTATGGATGCTTACCCTAAAAGGGGATTGCATTGAAGGATATAATAATCATTTTCATGAACTGGCATTGATGTGTCTTGATTTGGTTACACATGAAAGAAAGAAGATTGAACGCTATGTGTAGGGACTCTCTGAGAGAGTCAAAGCGAATGTCACATCTTCTAAGCCTACAAGCCTTCACGAAGCTATTAATATGGCTCGTGAGTTGGTTGAGCAAGCAATTTAAGCTAAGGCCACAAGAATTAAGGATAGCAACAAAAGGAAATAGGAAGATCACTAAAGGAACCACAACAACCGCAACATCAATACTCATCATCAGCAGCAAAATAGAAGGCAAGAAGCTGCTAAAGCTTTTGTACAGCCCCAGCTAAGGGTATAGGCTATGCTGGAAGTTTACCACTTTGCAACAAGTGTAGGCTACATCATTTTGGCATGTGCCCTCCCAGATGTGGTAAATGTCATAGAAATAGGCATCATGAGAAAAACTGTCGAGCTAGGGCTCCAGCAGCCAGTGGTAACTCCTTACAGAATGTGACTTGTTCCCAATGTGGAGAAAAAGGACATTATAGAAACAAGTGTCCCAAGAAGGATCAACAGAACAAGGGTGCTC
The DNA here is from genome assembly GCA_026074375.1 of Tanacetum coccineum. Taxonomy (NCBI): domain Eukaryota; kingdom Viridiplantae; phylum Streptophyta; class Magnoliopsida; order Asterales; family Asteraceae; genus Tanacetum; species Tanacetum coccineum. Next base: position 115,879 of record BQNB010002360.1, read on the forward strand.
ATCAGAGAGCTTATGTTATGAGAACTGAAGACCCTCAATAGAATTTGAATGTAGTTACAGGTACGTTCTTAATTAACGTCACTACGCTAGTATTTTATTTAATTCTGGTGCTGAGAAAAGCTTTGTGTCTACTTTATTTACTCCCTTTATTGATATTGCCCCTACTGCACTAGACATTAGATATGATGTAGAATTAGCAGATGGAAAAGTTGTTAGCACCAACACCATTTTACGTGGTTGTACCTTAACTCTATTTAACCATATGTTCAAAATAGACCTACTACCGACCTGATTAGGAAGTTTTGATGTTATAGTAGGAATGGAGTGGTTGTCAAACCACCAAGCAGTAATTGTTTGTTTCGAGAAGATAGTTTGGATTCTGTTACCAAATGGTGAGACACTTGAAGTTCAAGGTGAAATGTTAGAAAAGGATTCGAAATTTCTTTCGTGCATAAAGACGGATAAGAAGAAGCTTGAGGAAATCCTTATTGTCTGTGATTTTCCTGAAGTATTTTCAGATGATTTATCAGGTTTACCCCCTATGCGTGAGATAGAATTACGCATCAACCTGATTCCTGAAGCGTTGCCAGTAGTAAGATCGCCGTATTGATTGGCACCTTTCGAGATGTTAGAGTTGGCTAATCAGCTTAAAGAGCTCCAAGAAAAGGGTGTTATTCGACCTAGTCATTCACCGTGCGGAGCACCAATGCTATTTTTCAAGAAAAAGGATGGCACTTTGAGGATGTGTATTGACTACGTCAATTGAACAAGTTAACCATAAAGAACCGTTATCCTCTCCTCGGAATTGATATTCTATTCGACTAGCTGCGAGGCGCATGCTATTTTTCTAAAATAAACCTTTGTTTGGGTTACCATCAGTTAAGAGTACATGAGGCAGATATTCTAAAAACTGCATTTAGGACTCGATATGGACATTTTGAGTTCACGGAGATGGCGTTTGGATTAACGAACGCGCCAGCAATTTTTATGGACTTAATGAACCGTGTCTGCAAACCATATCTGGATAAGTTCGTAATTGTGTTTATCGACGATATCCTGATCTATTCAAAGTCCAAGGAAGAGCATGAAGTCCATCTGAAGTTGATTTTAGAGTTGCTCAAGAAAGAGAAGTTGTGCGCCAAATTCTTAAAGTGTGAATTTTAGCTGCAAAAGGTACAATTCTTGGGGCTCGTGGTTAACTAAGATGGTATCCATGTGGACCCTAGTAAGGTTAAGTCAGTTAAGAATTAGAAGAGTCATAACCTGAGATTTGTTCATTCTTAGGGTTGGTAGGTTACTACCGAAGATTCATAGAGAACTTTTCCAAGATCGCCAAACCTCTCACTCTATTAACTCAAAAGAATAAAAAGTATGAGTGGGGTGATAAACAAGAAGAAGCTTTTCTGATACTGAAGGAGAAGTTGTGTAATGCTCCTGTGTTAGCACTTCCCGATGGACTAAATGACTTTGTGGTCTACTGTGATGCATCAAACCAAGGTTTCGGGTGTGTGCTGATGTAGAGGGGCAAGGTGATCGTGTACACGTCCAGACAACTTAAAGTGCATGAGAAGAACTATACTACTCATGATTTGGAGTTAGGCGTTGTGGTTTTCGCTCTTAAAATCTGGAGACATTATTTATACGGGATGAAAAGTGTTATCTACATTGATCACAAAAGTCTCTAGTATATCTTCAATCAAAAGGAATTGAATATGCGCTAGAGGTGATGGATTGAGCTATTTAGTGACTATGACTATGAGAACCTTTACCATCTGGGCAAGGAAAATGTAGTGGTAGATACATTGATTAGGAAGGAGACACTCAAACCGAGGCGAGTGCGTGCTATGAGCATGACAATCTACTCTGGCCTTGATGTGTGCTTAAACACACATCATTCTTACCTCAGAAACACTCCAAAATGGACTAATAACCATAAAATATGATAAATTATATTGCAAATATGTCTGGTATGTGTTATTATGTCTTGCAGGTACAAAGGATTGAAAACAAAGCAAAAACGGTGATTTTCAGATAAGTTTCGATGATGTTTTCACATTTATGGAGATTCAAACAAAGTCGTAAAAATTCCCCAAACACTCTGTTGGAAAGAGCATGAAATTACGAGTCCATCGGTACCTTCCTCACTTTTTAAACCCGTTCAATTAATTTTAATTGAACCGGTCAATGTTTATTTTGACCTTTCTTTAACAAAAACTCGACTGCCACAAATAAAGGGTTAAAACTATTTTGAGTGTACATATTAACTGAAGCTATGCCTCCACTCAGTTGGCATTAAGGGGAACCTTAAGCTACTGAGTGAGAGGTCAAGCGTTCGAGGCTGGGGCTTGGATGGTTTTGATATATATCAACCAGCTGCCACATGGCCCATTCAGGTGGTTCCACGTGGCGACCCGACCCGGACCTTGACCTAACCTGACCCGGACCTTGACTTGACCCGACCGGGACCTTGACCCAGCCCGTTGACATGCCACGTGGGTCCCACTTCTGACACAACATTGGCGGCTGTCCAATGACATCCTGCCACGTGGCGTGGCGATGCTGACATGTTAGATTGGTTGCATGTACGAGGTCAGAGTTGGCGGTGGCGACTAATCATTATCTGGAGGTTATGAGGTGGCACTCGCAGGTGGCAGCTAATGATTAGGCATGGCGCCTGGCCAATCAAAGGCCACCACATGGCATATGACAGGCTGGCAAAAGCACATGATCCGATGCTTCCAGAAGGGGTAATGAATGGGTGGCCAATCATTAGTGGGCGATGGATCCAATGAAAAATGATTGGCTGACATGCATTTGAGTGGGCTGGAAAGAGTAGGAAATGATCAAACTGCCCTTGCACATTGGGCTTTATATACCATCACATTTCCAGATCTTAAGAGACTCTCTCCTTGGCATTTTTTCTTCATTTTTCACCTAGTTTAGTTTTATCATATTAGAGTTTTGTAGTATAGCTTATTTGTAAAAGCTTTTAAAAGCTCATTGTTCCAACTTATTGTATTGACTTATTGAGATTAATGAAGATGAATGTTGGTATTACTTGAGCTTATTTCCTTGTGCTTATTCTCTCGTCTTTTCTTTTCTTTTAAAGTTTATTTCCAAATAAGCTCTTCCATATAGCTTATTTCTGGGTTATTGAGATTAACTTATTTTCAGGTAGCTTATTCATAGCTTATTTGATTAGGCTAACTTCATATATTTTCTTTTTAAATATTTTCGAATAAGCTTCTTTAGCTTATTTCGTTTGGCTTATATTTCGAAAGCTTATTTTCTAAGTTTGTTTTTTTATCATGTGTTTTAGCTTAAAGTTTGTAGCTTTTTATTCTAGCTTATTGTTTTCGATCCAATCCTTAAATCCAATCCACGTTTAATTTTCGAAGAGAACACCTTAGTTTTGGGTGGATTTGGATCTATTGTTTTTAGCTTATTTTCTAGCTTAAAGTTTGTAGCTTTTTCATAGTAGCTTATTGGTTAGATCTAATCCTTAAATATACCCAATCCGCGTTCACTTTTCAAAGTGAACAACTTAGTTTCATGTGGATTGAGATTTAATAGTTATAGATTTATTGTTTAGTTTTATATAGCTTAAAGTTGTTAGCTTTTTCAAGTAGCTTATCATCTAAGATCTAATCCTTAAATATACCTGATCCACGTTTACTTTTTGAAGTGAACACCTTAGTTTCAGGTGGATTTAGATCTAAAGTTTCCATTTTTTAAAGCTTATGGTCCTATTTAGTTTAATCTCTAGCTTATTAATCATTTATCTTGTTTATTATAACCTTGATTGTGTTGTGTTTTGATGAAACTAGTCCAACATCTAAGGCGAGGAGCTTAAGGGTTTAATAAGCTAGTTTAATCTCTTAAGTTTAGAGCTTTTATAGATTTTACAAGCTTTTTAGTATATAAAGTTTATAACTTTATCAACTAATTAGTTTAATAAAATCTAAATTAGAAATAAACTTAAGTGTTTTATTTAGTTTATTAAATCGAGTGGTTATTTCATTTTTGTTGCTTCGATCGGGTTCTACTTTCTTTCCGATTTCAATACGTAGTAATCTTAGCTTAATATTTAGTTTAGATAAAAATATGATTATGATTCTTAATGCTAGTTTAGTTGCCATGCTTAGTGAGTAGTTTTATATATGCTTGTTAAGTGAGTAGAGATTAGTGATTAGTGATTAAAGTGTGATTTCAAAAGGGATTGTTTATTAATAATTTGCTAATTATTTAGATTTATGTTTAGGTTATTTAAACGGGCAAAAGCCGTAAGAATATTTAGACATTAATCTAGTAATTAATACCAAGATAAAAGATTATTTTCAAAATAAACCAACATTGTGAGAAAATAGTTTTTTAGACGGGTACTAATTCATCAATAAAAACTTACATTCACACTTAAGGATCTTTTCACCTTACTTGACAAGCATATTCGTTATATATATATATATATATATTTTTAGATCTATTTGCTTAATATTTCATAGTTTAAATCATTATTTTTGGATCTATTTGCTTAATTTTCTATTGTTAATTTTTATTTTCATATTCTATTTTTCTGTATACTTACTATTTTTTTATATTTTGTACTGATATATATATATATATATTATATTTATATTATATATTTATATATTTATTAAAATCCAAATATTTTCCTCAAAAATCCTGGCCCCATCTATTCCGAACGTGGAGAGCTGTGCCAGATGGTCTATGAATGGCCGGGAGGACCATCGCTCTCCTGTTTAACATTCAGGCTTATGGATTTCGGTCTTAAGAATCACTTGATTCATAAAGTACATTATTTTTTAAGTTTCCACGGAGGGTATGGTGTCGATTGCAACAAGCATCTCGACAATATTCTTATACCGTACACCCTCGAGCATGAAGCAGATTGGGGTACGATTTTGACGCCCTTCTATGTGGTAGTTGTGTGGTGATATTATTTTTATGATTCAAGTTTTAAATTTAAATTTTGTAGGACTTTAACAAAAAACAACTCTTAACGGGCATGTACCGTGTCGGTGATAGATTGTGGTAAGTAGGGCTGTCTGAAACTTGAAGTTGTGGTTAAATCTTAAATGATTAATCATTTTTGGTTCATAATCTAAGTTAATTCTAACCTAAATTCAAACACTATGCTAATCTTGTTAGTTCTTATTCTAATTCTAACAAAGTCAATTGGGGGGTATCAGCCTGAGGAGATGACAATGGTTTGGTGTGACTACAATCGAATTCAGTTACTTTAACCACACAAGCAAATTTAACTGAAAGAGAAAGACGCGGCCAAGCTTTTTTAATAGAAAAAATGTATTACGCCTCATTAATTTTGATTAGAAGTTGTTTGTCTTATTCATTTTGTTACTTCTATTTGCTGTGCAATGATTCTTTCTCATTGAGGTGCATATCATTCTTAAGACTTAGGCGGGACTTCTTCCTAAGACCTAGACACATTAATTATGTCATAATTAAAGCATCCGCATAAAGCATCCTATTTGCTGATTATAACTCTTCTATGGATATAAAGCAATGGTGATTTTGTTAAACCCTAAGCTTAATAGATGACTTTACCCACTTAATGCCTAACGGTAATTTTACATAGTAGTCACTTAACCAAATTATTTACCAATTAATTAGAACGTACTCGTTGATCCCAAGGGTCACCTACCTTAACTAGTTAAGCCAGAAGCGTATCCTTAGCACGATTTTAGAAGGACAATATTTGTGATCCTATTATTCTAGATGTATAAATTACTATATGGAGAGCTATCCCGACATCTAGATTACTTGGTCTGTATCACTAGATCCAGTTGAATGATATGTCGCATATTAAAGCACATAAACAAGTATAAATTAATAAACATAAACAAGCATACAACGATAAATTAAGCAATCGAGATATAAACAAAACCAAACATTAAGATCTTCATAATAATGGCTAATACCCGAAGGTATTATCCTTCAAACATCATAATTAATACAAGAGTAATGGCTTAGCCAAGGTAAACTAACCGAGTTAACGAATGATACCAAAAACTAAACGATTACAAAAGTATAAGAATTTACACGTTGTCTCCTATAGATTAGATCGTGTTGCGAGACCTCTTCTCCTCCTTTTCTCCTCTGAAAATCGACTTTTGTTGTTTAGGTATCGAGAATATTATTTAGCACACTTAAAACTAGTTTTTGAATTTTCTATTTATAAGGTCTAGAGTCGGTTTCGATACGGCGTATCCAAGGTCTTGGATACGGTGTATTGGGTGTTTCTTGGAGTAGGGACCACGTTTGATATCTTCTAGAATATTCACATACTATATCTCTAATACGGCGTATTGGTCTTCTCTAGATACGGCCTATTGATCATGTTTCCTTCGCTGTCTTTGGTGAGAGCAGGCATAGATACGCCGTATCTTCCTTGATGGATATGGCATATTGGTTGTCAGAACAGTGATCTTTAAAATATCTTCATTTAAGCTCTAGAATGTGCGCCTTTTTCTAATATTCACCAAGTACTTCATAATTACTGCAATTCTCAAATACAAACGATTAAGTAATAATTCTTTGCAATAATTATATAAAATAGGTTAATTATAACGGATAAATGATGCTATAAAATAGACGTTATTTTATGTCATCAGATATCCCCCCACTTGAATCCTACTTGTCCTCAAGTAGCCTTTAGAAGTTTACAAAAATGTATCCCTAAGGATATTTTCTGTTAAGCATTTATTTGATCTATTACAAGTACACAACCAAACACCTCACGAAATAGGAAGCTGAAAACACTCAAATCACTCAACTAATCTATGTGGTTACATGTAACTAATTCGCTTAATTGCTCGGTCGTAACGAGTATTCTATCATAAGCTTGGCAAGGATACACATCTCCACCTCTAAAGCTAAGGAGTAACAAGTTTATAAAGGTAAATATGGGTTTGTATGATAAGGCTTAGGGTTGATCATTCTTCAATCTTTCACCAGAAGTACCACTCCAACAAGGCAGCTGAAGTACACATACATGGCCGTAACGATGGAATAGACATGTGTGTTCAATCACATCCTCATTCAAATTTAACCAACGGTTAGGATGAAGAATGATGTTGTTGGGATTAAAAGACTTCATGATGATCTTGGATTTAATACTGCTAAGATTAAAGTTACTGTTGCTAAGCATAACTTAGTGCTGTTAGTGATATTAGTGAAAAATATGCTAAGTAGTTAGTACTACCAGTTACTACTGCTAGTATATATTACTACTACTAATGGAAGCTAAGACTGCCCAGAGATTTAGAAGAAATACTACTAAGTAGTTAATACTGCTAGTATAAAAGTTATTATTGTTAGTGTATCTTAGTACTGCTAGTATATGTTAGTACTTCTTGAGTAAAGTTACAACTGTTAGCATAAAGTTAGTACTGGTAGTGTAACTTAGTACTGCTGATGAAGAATGAAGAAAATATTCTAAGTAGTTACTACTGCTTGTACACAGTTAGTGCTGCTGGTATAAAAGTTAATGATGCTGGTTACAACTGCTGAAAGATTACAACTGCTAGAAGAGTTTCTACTGTCAGAAGGATAAAGACAATAGAAAGGATAAAGATGAAGATTGTTTATCAAGATTACTTACAAGATAAGTATGAGATATTTTTTTTAAAAGATACATATAAGTTATATGTTTAGAAGATCATGATAACTTAGGAAAATATTGTAATCCTATTAGGACTCCTAGGTGTATAAAAGGAGGTCCTAAGGCATAGAGTTGGATATCTAGAAATCATTTTGTTTTTGATATCATTGTAGCTTCAAGGTTTTGTAAACCCTAACACTATTAAGAGTGTTCGTTTTATATTGAGGATGAAAGTTTGGTAAACTATTTTGTTATTGATCTTGTTTATTACTGTTTCATTGAAAATCTTCTTAGTATCATTGACTAGATTCCGCATAGTCTTTGATATTCATAATCAAAGTTTCGACTATAGTTGTGTTGGATTTATCTTGTATAACTAAACCTTACATAAGCTAAGGAATTCAAGATCCATTCTATTGGGATCAACAAGTGGTATCAGAGCTTGTGAGAAGATTTGAATAAGAAGAAACTCTACTACACACAAGATCTACTACTTTTTCAAGAGGATATGGATTCTCAAACTACTCAAACCATCAAGCTACCCATACTCCAACCTGGTGAGTATGATCTATGGAAGAGGAGGATGGAGCAGTACCTACAGTGCATTGATTAAACTCTATGGGAGATCATAGAAAATGGTAATGCACCCATAGTAACAAAAATTATTGATGGTAAGGACACTGTTATCCCTCCTGCAACTTTTGAAGAGAAGACACAAAGAAGGGCAGAGTTGAAGGCAATAAACACTTTGTTGATGGCCTTACCTAATGAGCATCAATTAAAGTTCAACACATACAAGGATGCTAAGTCACTGATGCAGGCTATTGAGAACAGATTTGGAGGTAATACTGCTACAAAGAAAACTCAGAAAAATCTTCTAAAGCAGCAATATGAAAACTTTGCTGCATCCAGCACAAAAGTGATTAAGAAAACCTATGAAAGGCTTCAAAAGCTACTTAGTCAACTAGAGATGCATGGTGAAGTTATCCCTCAAGAAGACATCAATCAGAAGTTCTTGAGAAGCTTGTCACAAGAATGGACTATGCATACTATTGTGTGGAGGAATAAACTAGAGATTAAGACATTGAGTTTGGATGACCTCTTTAACAACCTGAAGGCCTATGAATCAGAGGTCAAGGGGACATCTAACTCAACCACAAACACACACAATGTAGCCTTTTTGTCCTCAAGCAGCACTAACAATGCAACTAGAGCAGTTAATACTACTCAGGGTATTAATACTACTAGCACTCAGGATGCTACTTATGGCTCAACAACTGCTAAATATTTGAGTAATGCTATGATTTATTCCTTCTTTGCTAGCCAACCAAGTATTCTACAGCTTGATAATGAAGATCTTCAACAAATTGATCCTGGTGATCTAGAAGAGATGGACTTAAGGTGGAACATTGATATGCTAACTATGAGAGTAAAAAGATTCCTGAAGAATACTGGAAGGAAGCTGGACATGACCAACAAAGAAAGAATTGGGTTTGACAAGTCCAAGTGGAGTGTTTCAATTACCACAAAAGAGGACACTTTGCAAGGGAGTGCAGGGCACCCAAGAATCAAGACAGCAAGAACAGGGAGCCTACTAGAAGGATTGTGCCAGTTGAGGAAACTACTTTAAATGCATTAATGTCTTAGTGTGATGGCTTTGGCTATGATTGGAGTGACTAAGCAGAAAAAGGTCCGACCAATTTTGCTCTCATGGCTTATTCTTCAACAAGTTCAAATTCTTCTACAAACTCTGAGGTATCTAATGACTCAGATTGTTGTTTATCCTGTTTAGAAAGTGTAAAAGATCTAAAAGAACAAAATGAACAATTAGTTAAAGACTTAATAACAGCTAGGGTAAGTGATGTCTCTTATAAAACTGGTTTAGAATCTATAGAAGCTAGACTATTAGTCTTTAATAAAAATGAGTTTGTGTATGAGGAAGATATAAAACTCTTAAAACGTAAAGTCTATTTAAGAGATTTAGATATTACAGAGCTTAAAAGGAAGTTGGAGTTAGCTACAAAAGAAAAAGATAAGGTTTAACTTACAGTACAAAAATTTGAAAATTCATCAAAAAACCTAAGTGAACTTCTAGACAGACAGATAATGGATAAGTGTAAAACAGGATTAGGGTATAATGCTGTCCCAACTCCCTATACGGGGAATTTTATGCCACCTAAGCATGATTTAGTTTATCTTAGTCTAGATGATTTTGTGGAAGTGAATGAGTCTGTTAGTGAGTCTATAGTTGAAAAGCCTATTGTTGAGACTAATGAATCTAAGACTGCTAGGAAAGAAAATGGAGCCTCAATTATTGAGGATTGAGTATCTGATAGTGATGAAGAAAATGTGCCTAAGGTTAATATAACACCTCGTGTTTTAGTTCATTGTATGACATTATGTAATTCACAATTTATTTTTAGGGTTTTACGCGTTTGCTCT
>BQNB010002361.1:0-44339 GCA_026074375.1 Tanacetum coccineum
ATCGAGAAGTTTGATAACTTCTTCTTTAATTACTTCATAGATTTTAGGATTCACCCATCTCTGGTGCTGAACAGCTGGCTTAAAGTAATCTTCCATTAATATCTTATGGGTGCAAAAATTAGGATCAATGACCCAAATATCATATATTTTCCAAGCTATCGCCCGTTTATGTGACTTTAAAACCTTTAGAAGCTGTTCTTTTTCCTCCCTCTTTAATTCTTTAGCAATTATGACGGGTAACTTAGAAGTTCCCTCTAAAAATGCGTACTCGAGGTGGGGAGGTAAGTCCTTGAGCTCAAGATCCGGTGGATCATCAATAGAAGATTTAATCTTTTCAGTTTCATTAATCTCACATACAAGAAGAGGAGGAGGGAGATCATTCAATATGTCATTATTTAATAATGTCTCAATAAGATGGATATCTCCCTCCATATCAAACATTCCCCATCGACATCCAGTGATATCAAATCATCGTAAGCAAGAAAAGTGTCGATCTCCTCCAAAATAAAGTCATTATCCCCAAAGGGAGTGAGAGAAGGGGAGAGAGATGCGACCACAGGGTCAGGAGAAGGAGTGGGATTGCCACTCATCGGATTAATTGACTTTTGAATATTTAGCACCTCATGGAAATGATCCTCGCATGTAATATCAAGAATGTCAATCTTATGAATTAATTCATCACCATGTTTTCGAGGATATTTCAAGGTGCTTTCAACGTTAAAGACCAGTTTCTCATCACCGACTCGAAGAGTTAACTCTTCTCCGTGTACGTCGACTAGAGCATGTGCCGTCCTCAGAAAAGGTCTCCCTAAGATAAGAGGGACCCGAGGATCGACATCATAGTCGACTACAACAAAGTCAGCGGGGAATGTAAACTTTTCCACTTGAACGAAAACATCCTCGGCTATACCGGCTGGATAAGCAACAATCCGGGTAGCTAACTCGAGGGTCATTTGAGTGAGAGAAGGCTTAGGAAAGGATAGTGTCTTCCATACAGACAGAGGCATCAAGTTTATGCTAGCACCTAGATCGTCTAGGGCCATGCATGACTCGAGACCATAGAAATCACATGGAATGAGAAATCTCCTAGTATCTCTATGGTTTTTAGGTAACTTTTGAGGAGCACAGCTAAGCAGTTCTCATTCAAGGGAGTATTTGCCAGTTCAAGAAGTTTCTCCTTGTTGGTAAGGAGATATTTAACCATTTTAGCGAACTTAGGCATGTGAGCCAAAGCTTCAGACAAACTGATATTAAAGTATAGTTTCTTAAACATTTGTAAGAAACTGTGAATTTATATATCAGCTTTGTCCTGAAGCTTCTCCTTATTCAACCTCGAAGGATACGGTATCGGAGGTTGATGCGGATTTGGCTCAGGAATCACAGGAGAAGAAATAAGAGCAGGAGGAAGCTCAGAAGAAGTAGAAGCGGGAGACGGCTGGACTACCGGAGGTGGGACTCTTGTGGTACTCTCGGTGAGTACCTGGTTCGTTATTGTCTTCGGTTCTTGTTCCACCTCCTTAGAAGAAGAAAGATAAGGAGAAGGAACCAAGGGTCCAGCTAAAGTAACACTACTCCGTGTGGTGATAGCTTTAAGATCTTCCCGTAGGTTGGGAACGGTGTTGCTTGGCAACGCTCCCTGAGGTCTTTGAAGAAGAATCTTTTTCAAATCAGCCATTTCGTTTTGCATATTTTGGTTTGATATCAACAACTATCTCATCATTTCTTCATAAGGAGACTGATTTGGAACTTGGGTTTGATTATAATTTTGACCAGGGTTTTGATTATATCCTTGATTTTGATTGTAATTATTACCCTAGTTAAAATTCTGATTTCTGTTTTGGTTGAACCCTTGGTTTTGATTGTTTCTGGTTCTGGTTCTGGTTCTTGTTTTGATTGTTTTGATAATTCTGATTATTTTGGTTGAAACCTGGTGGTCTGAGGATATTTTTAGAACGATAGCTAAGCAGATTTCGGTTACCTTGGGTTTGGTAAGTATTACCACCCTGGTTATAGGTTCCCAAAGTAGCATATACGTCCTGAGTGTAGCCACCGGCGGCTTGACACTCGTAATAAGGGTGAGGACCACCACACGTCTCATAGCTCAGAGACACATAATTAACTTGTTGATTTATCCAGCACATTTGTAACATATCTTTTCTTATCTCTGCCATCTGCTATATGAGAGCTGCAATCTCCGAGGAGGAAGAAGTAATAGAGCTAGATGACTCACCCCTATGAGCTAAGGTGTCCCAGTCATTGTGGTGGACAGTCATATTTTCAATAAGATCATAGCACTCTTCGAGTCTCCTTTTAAAGAAAGTCCCCCCATCTGCAGCGTTGATCGTATCACGGTACCTCAATGTTAACCCGTTATAGAACGTGTCTATTTGTGTAACGAGCAACATGTTATGGTTTGGGCACCGGTCGATCGAAAGCTTATATCTTTCCCAAGCTTTAAACAATGACTCATCCGGAAGCTGGCGAAAATTGATAATATCGTTCCTCAGCTTCGTCACCATAGAAGGAGGGAAATATCTCTTGAAACGTATGGATCGAATTTTTCGGAAGACGATCAAACCATGCTGTGGCATGATGCGTCAGCGAGTATGGAAAGAGGTATAAGTGAAGGGCATCATCGGTGACCCCATTCTGCTTCATACTCTGGGTGATGATTAAGAATTTATCGAGATGCTTATTTGCATCATCATTCGGAAGCCCATGAAACTAAAAACTGTTCTGAACTTGCTGAATCATATGGTTCTTCAGTCCGAAATCAGTCGCCTGAATGTTAGCAGGAGCGATCGGTCCACCCCGTCCATTCATTGTAGGCTGGCACAACTCCTCCATTGTACGTAAATCGGGAGCTGGCATATGAAGATTAGGTCCCGGTGGACCATTATGATTTTGAGGAGGGGGACCCGCAGGAGGCGGTCCCGAATTGATATTCAAATTATTACTCATATTTATCTCTTCGAAATCTAATAAACGAGAAGGGTCACCAAGATTTCTCCGACGAGCACGAATAACACTCTCGGGATCGGAGAAAGGAGGGATAAGATTAGAAGAAGAAGAGCGAGTGCCCATGCACTAAAAAGAGGAAATAAGAAAATGAAAAATATTTTTGGATTTTTATTTGTTTTTAAAATTAAAGAAAAATATTTTTGGTATTTTTAATAAGATATATATAATAAGAAAGAAAAAAATATTTTTTTTGGATTTTTTAAGAATAGAAAAAATAGAAAATATTTTTTGCTTTTATATATTTATACGAAAATAAACTTTCAAGAGAAAGGTTCTTCAAGGCACTAACAACAAACACCACGTGTAAATCGTACACCTCTCCCCGGCAATGGCACAAAAAACTAATTCGATAAAATATATATAATATATAATATCAAATAGTAATAGTATAGAAAGTATCCTGTATAGATATAAAAATTACTTGAGGACAAGTTATAGTTTATTTTCCGGATGTCGTGTCCCAACAAGAGATGAATTTGAAATCCACGAAAGTATTTTGTTTGATGCTTGAATATCGAATATTTTTGTTTTTGGTTTTAAACTAAAAATTTAATAAAAATAAACTATAAAAAAACTAGATAGCAAATAACAAGCAATTAAACGAAGAACGATATATAATAAAAGATATGCTTGCTAAGTGTATTGATTAGATCCTTAAGTGTGAATTAAATATTCAATTAAGTCCTTATCGATCAATCAAAATCTTTCTAACAAATTATCTTCTCACAACATTGGCTTATATTGAAAACAACTTTTATTAAGATATCGATTACTAAATTAATGCCTAATTATTCTTACTGCTTTTGCCCGCTCGAATAACCAAAACACTAATCTAAGTAATATAAAAATCACTAATCAATATTTTCTCTTTTTTATTTATCACACTTAATTCACTAAATAATTTAACACTTAACAAGCATATATAAAAATCTACTCACTAAGCATATTATTTAAGCTAACAATTATCAACAAAGCAAAGCTAAACATTTTATACTAAGCTACACTAATGAATTGAAAAAGGATAGAAATTAGAACCGAATTGGAAAGCCGCAAATAAACGATTACCACCCGATTTAATAAGCTAAATAATATAATCAAATTCTTTCTAGCTTACTAAATCCTTAAGCTCTACGCCTCATTAGTTGACCGGTACCAAAAATCAAACCACAAAACACAAACTATTATGATCCTAAGCAATTTTACATTAAACACTTGGCCCAACAGATCCAACGAGCCCAAGAGTGATAATCTACAAATCAAACCTAAACCAAATCAAGCCCAAACAAACAAGTGTGGCCCAACAGATCGCAAACCAAACACAAGCCCAAACTTAACTTCTACAAACCAAACTGTGAGCCCAGATAGGATGGAATTTAGAGTACCAGTTAAACATGTTTTAGCAATTACCAAAAATAAGCTAAAGCCAATCTAAATAAGCCGAACCTAATAAGCCAATTCTAGATAAGCACCTTTTACTTTACGAAATAAGCTAATAAGACAGATAGCTAAACCAAATAAGCACTTATATTAAGCAAACTAAATGATTCATATAACCAATAAGCTACTAATGTAATGTATAAGCTACGAATAAAGAAAGCTACTAAATAAGCACTTTTATATCACTATTCTAACGAGAATTAGAAAGCTACGAGAGATTCAAACAAAATAAGCACTTATGATAAGCAAACAAAATAAGCACTACAAATAAGCTAGCGATTACCTAAATAAGCACTTTTGGAAACATAGAACCAACTCACCACATAATAAGCACTTTCGGATTAATAAGCCAACAAAATTTAGAAGCTATAAGATCAAAATAAGCACTCGAACACATAAACCAACTCAATAAGCAAATAAGCAAAAACCAAAACTTATCTAAACAATATAAGCTCAAATAAAGGTGAATAAGCTATTTAGAAGCTTATTTAATTTGATAAAAAGGGCTTTAAAGAAAACTAAATAAGCTTAAACATAAAAATAAGCTAGATCCAAGCTTATTCAAGCTTATTACAAACTAACTTGCTTAAAAACATATGAGATGAAGTCGAATAAGCTTATAAGAGCTTATAGGATTAGATCTACAAGCTTTTAAGAAGTTTTCAAAGAATAAGCTGAGAAAATAAGCTGATAAAAGTAGCTTATTAGATGATAAGCTTTACAAGTATTATTAAAAAAAACAATAAGCTTACACAAATTTTCATTTCATAAATAATAAGCACTTATAATATTCGAATAAGCTGATAATAGCTTTTACATTAAGCTCAGAATTAGAAATAAGCTAAAACATTAAAAATAAGCTAAAATTAAAACTAGAGAAAACTTAAAAAAAACTAAATCCTAATGAGTTCAAGCGCGGGGGAGTGGACTGCCTTTTATAGGGGAAGAAGGGGTGTTTTTGTAAATTGGCCTAATCATTTCTAGCCAATGATTGCATAGGAATCAGCAAGCCTCGGATCCAGGTGATGCCACTGTCTGATCCACCGTTTGTAGAGCGACACGTGGCCTTTTGAATGCTTTCCTCGTACGCATTAAATTGTCACCGTTTGATCACTTTTACTGAATGAGAATTGAGAAGTATAACTTTGCCTGAACACGTGTCTTCAAATCATTCGCCCATTTCGAGTTAGTGGAGCCTCACGTGAGACTCAAATGATTTAATTTAAGGCACATGCCTGTGACGTCATCAACTTATATAATCAGATTTTATCACTTTGATCTTGGGCTTTAAAGGCTTTTGGCTTTAATAATAGGCTAAGTTAACAATGGGCTGGCCCGGCTCATTTAAATGGGTTACGGCTTGGCCAAATAAGATCCGAGGGCACTGTTGGACTCATAATCTCACGCTTTTTCCAATGGCATGTTCGGGGAATTTTCACGACTTTGTCTTGATCTTAAATATTAAGCACTCTTGATTAAAACGAACACGAAAATACCCGTTTTTGCTTTGTTTTCAATCCATAGTACATGCAAGACATAAAAATACCAAACAAACATATTTGCAATATAATTAAGCATATTTATTATTTTTAGTCTGATTAATAGTGTTTTTGGGGTATAAACGATGTGTGTTTTAACACACATCAAACAAAATCAAACTCTAATCTTCAACCCAAAATCCTTATGATAAAACCCTAGTTTTTATATTGAAAACCCTAATTCTTTTTCTTGTAAGCCCTTGATTTTATGAAACTCTAGCTTTGAAATACCCTTGATATATCTTAGATATCAAACCTAAACACTTTTGTATGCTTGAATTGTTGCTAAAATAAAAACTATGAAACTTTCTTGTTACACTTTTTAAGCCGAGAGTTTTTAGAAGGAAAACACGAGAGAAAAACTTTGATTATATTGCTAGTTGTGATGTGTGTGAAAGGCTTACAATGAGCTCGCTTTTATAGTGCAAGTATTACATAAACTACTACACAAAACCATGGCTTAGGAGTGGTTTAGCATATGAAGTACAAGTGCTCTCCTCCTCCCTAGGAGGAGCCGCGGTCAAGAATGAAGGGGAGGACAAGATGAGCTTGGTTATCCCATGGGTAAAGAGATGATGGTTTACATGGTGGTTAAGAGCTAGTGTACTTCATGCAAGAGTAGAATTAGTAGGATGTTTTGATTTAATTACTTGTGTATGCATATGTAGAATCGGCTAGTATGGGTATTAGGATAGAAATGATAATTTTTTTGGGTATTAGGTATAAAAGTGGGTATTTGTTGAAGTATAGATGGGTATTGGTGCTTCCATGCATGCATAAATGTATTTTATTGCGAAACGTAAACGTTTTACGTAACCAATAAAAATAAAAAGTGAAAAGTTATAAATTATCTTCGTAATAATTATATAACACTTGCTTGACGTAAACTTTTATTTGTTTGATGACGGTTTACGTTGAATGATGATTTTTAGTTTACGCGATTTAACTTAACGATGAAAATTAAAAGTAAACGCGCAAAAGTTTAAAACTATATAATTGATATTATGAAGTTGCAAAATGACATGAAATAACGGATTGTTATAGTCTTCCCCCGTTAAAGGAGCCTTGTCCGCAAGGCTCAAGACGCGACACTTGTCGAGGGTGCGGTTTTTGTAAAGAGATGCGGATACTTCTTTCGAAATTGATCTTCCCGTTCCCATGTGAACTCAGGACCTCTCCTAGAGTTCCATCGAACTTTGATAACAAGGATACGGCTTTGCTTCAACCGCTTGACTTCACGATCCATAATCTCCACTGGTTCTTCAACGAAGTGAATCTTATCATCAATATGTATTTCTTCCAACGGAATTGCCAACGGCTCATCGGATAAACAAGTCTTTAAATTGGATACTTGAAACATGCTATGAACCCTGCTTAATTGTTAAGGAAGTTCGAGTTTATAAGCAACGGTTCCTACTTTTACTAACACCTTGAAAGGTCCAATATACCTCGGGTTTAACTTCCCCCATTTTCCAAAATGAATAACCCATTTCCAAGGTGATACCTTCAACATGACTTTGTCACAAACTTGAAATTCTAAAGGCTTACGCCTCACATTGGCATAACTCTTCTGAATGATCTTTTCGGTTGTCTCATGAATAATTTCTGGACCGATGAGATGAACATCTCTGACCTCGGCCCAGCAAATAGGTGAACGACACTTTCGATCGTAAAGTGCCTCAAATGGTGCGGCCTTGATGCTCGTATGATAACTATTGTTATAGGAGAACTCACTTAGCGGTAAGTGTCTATCCCAACCATTTTCGAAGTCTATCACGCAAGCGCGTAACATATCTTCCAGTGTCTGAATGGTTCTTTTGCTTTATCCATCAGTCTGCGGATGGTAAGCAGTACTCATATTCAAACGAGTACCCAAAGCCTTCTGGAACGACCTCTAGAAATTTGAAGTAAATCTATTGTCACGGTCACACACGATTGAGACTGGTATTCCTTGTCTCTTGACCACTTCTTTCAAGTACAGTTATGTCAATCTCTCCATTGAGTCATTTTCCTTCATCGGCAAAAAGTGTGCAGACTTAGTAAGACGGTCTACAATCACCCAAATGGTATCATAACAACTTGACGTCTTAGGGAGCTTGGTGATAAAATCCATGGTGATATTATCCTATTTCCACCGAGGTATCTTAGGTTGTACTAATAAACCAGATGGTTTTTGGTGTTCAGCCTTGACCTTTAAGCATGTTAAACACTTGCTAACATAGGTGGCAATATCGGCTTTCATGTTGGGCCACCAATACAATTTCTTCATGTCTTGGTACATCTTGTCAGAACCCAGATGAACAAAATATTTTGACTTGTGGGACTCATGCATAATCAAAGTCCTTAGATCACCAAAGCACGACAACCAACTCCTGTTCTTCAAACATAGTGTTCCGTTAACACGAGGTTCCAACTTCTCTTTCCTGATCATACCTCCCACATCTTCAGCCTCGAAGTTCTCTGGTTTCCTTGCTTCAATCCGAGCGCTCAATTTTTTTTTGAGAAGATCCAAACCAATAGTCATAACTAAGGCTCGAACCCATAATGGGTTAATTCATTCTTTTCTGCTCAAAGCGTTAGCTACTACATTTGCCTTTCCCGAGTGATAACGAATTTCGCAATCGTAATCACTGAGCAACTCCAACCAATGCCGTTGCCTCATATTCAACTCCTTCTGATCAAGGATGTGTTGTAAACCTTTGTGATCAGTGGACATGGTACACTTTGTTCTATATAGATAGTGTCTCTAAATCTTTAGAGCGAACACTACTGCTCCTAATTCCAAATCATGAGTTGTGTAATTCTTCTCATGAATCTTTAATTGACGTGATGCATAAGCAATCATCTTCTCATTCTGCATCAACACAACACCTAATCCTTTATGTGAAGCATCGCAATAGACTATAAAGTTATTATCTACTTCAAGTAAAGCCAAGATAGGTGCGCTACACAGTTTCTGCTTCAATAACTGAAATGCGGCTTCTTCTTTTTCGCCCCAATCAAATGTGACCTTATTGTGGGTTATCTTGGTCATTGATTTGGCGATCTTTGAAAATCCTTCAATGAATCTTTGATAATAACTGGCAAGACCTAAAAATTGACGAATCTCCGTTGGAGTCTTAGGAGATGCCCAATCTTTAATAGACTCGATCTTGGCGGGATCCACATGAATGTCTTGACTATCAATCACGTGACCGAGGAACTGTACATTAGGAATCCATAGTTCACATTTAGAGAACTTGGCATACAACTCCTTCTTCTTAAGTAACTCTAAGATTAACTTAAGATGCTCTTCATGCTCTTGCTTGTTCTTTGAGTAGATTAGAATATCGTCAATAAAGACAATAATGAATTTTTCCTGATATGGTTTGCACACCCGATTCATGAGGTCCATAAATACCGCTGGTGCGTTCGTCAAACCAAAAGGCATAACTTGAAATTCATAATGGCCGTAACGAGTTCTGAATACGGTCTTTGGGATATCTTCTTCACGAACTCTCAGTTGATGATAACCCGATCTCAGGTCGATCTTCGAGTAAACACTGGACCCTTGAAGTTGATCGAATAAATTGTTAATTCTTGGAAGCGGATACTGGTTCTTCACCGTTAGCTTATTTAATTCCCGGTAATCGATGCACATCCAGAATGATCTATCCTTCTTCTTGACAAACAAGACCGGAGCTCCCCAAGGTGAGGAACTGGGTCTTATAAAGCCTTTGTCGAAAAGCTCTTGCAGTTGATCCGACAATTCTTTCATTTTGGACGGAGTTCATCGATAAGGCGCCCGTGCTACAGGTGTAGTACCAGGTATCAAATCAATTTGAAATTCTACTTGTCGGGTTGGTGGAATACTCGACAAGTCCTCGGGAAATACTTTAGGGAAATCTCAAAAAATAGGTACATCTTCAAGTCGCTTCTCCTCTGACTTGTCTTCAGCCTTCTTTACGGTAATATGTGCCAAAACGACAGGACATCCTTTCAGCAAATACTTTTGATTTTTGGTGCACGAGATGATGTTTAATCGAGACTCGTGTCCGTTGTTGCTTCCGACATCATGAATAGTTAAGATTTCATTCCCAAAAGGAATACGAATGATCTTCTCATCACAAACGATCACAGCATGATACTTTGATAACCAATCCATGCCAATTATGAAGTCAAAACTACCAAGTTCTACTGGAATTAAGTTGATATTGAATGGATGATTTAAGACGTTTAAAGTGCTACCCCGTATGATAGTATTAACTCCAATTATTTTTCCATCGGCTAGTTCGATATCATAATGATGGTCTAGTGTAGATGGGACAATATCAATTAGGGAACTAAATGCAGTAGACACAACACTCCTATCGGCACTAGTATTAAATAGGATAGAAGCATAGCGGTTGTTTAGGAGGAATGTACCCATAACGACATTGGAGTCGGGGTTTGTCCCTTCTCCCCCTGCCATTTTTCCCCCACCTGGCCTAAGCCCATGGCCCGAGCTTCAACCCATTTTTCCACTTGATTTCCCATGGTTCCCTGTTTTTTATTCAACTTTAGGGCAACATCTTTTCTTGCAATTGCCCCCCCCGGGAACTCCAACACTCAAAGCCAAGTGACAACCCCTCCCTGAATTCCACCCTGGGGCCCTCTCTGATTTGTTATATTACAAATCAACGGCCCCCAAAAATGTCCCAAAACTTTTCTTTGCATAGTTGGTTGCACTTAGGAGCACAAAGTGCCCATTATTTGTGAGGGTTAGTGTCATTTATGCACTTAGGATGATGAGTGAGTCTTAGTTTACGGTGCACTTAGGAGCATAGTGCCTATTGTGATGGTAGTTGCATTTTATGCACAAAGGTAGAGATCTTCCATACTCTTTCTTCTCACCAGGCCTAGCAGTGTAAGCCCTGGCTATATTTTTCCTTTTATGAGGCTGTTGTTGAGTGTGGTTGTTCCTTGAGTTGTCATCAAGCTTTATTTTGTTCTCAGCTTGTCTTTCAGAAAATGTACGGATCTTTTAATCCATCAGTTCATTAGTAAACTCAATTGCCTCTTGCATTGTTTTTAGCTTGGATGCCATCACACTACCTTGAATCATGTTGGGAAGTCCACCAACATACTTCTCAACCTCATCAGATTCCTTGGGAAACAGTCTCCCACACATCAGTGCCAACTCTTGAAAACATTATGTATAGCTCACAACATCAGTACCCTTAACCTTCCGGTTCCAGATTTCAATTTCTAACTTCTTGATTTCACTTCTTGGGCAATACTTGGCGGTTATCATTTTCTTCATTGTTTTCCATGGCATTCCGTAAGAAGCATCATGACCAATAGTCTTAACGTGGGAATTCCACCACGTCAGTGCACTGCCAAGTAGAGTGCAAGTGGCAAACTTGATTTGGCACGCGACAGTTCAATTGCTAATGTGGAATACAAAGTCCATCTTCTCAAACCACTGATTCAAACCTATGACTCCTTTAGTACCCTTAAAGTTAAGGGGTGGGCATTTCAAGATGTCACTATACGTGCACTCATGGGTAGTAGACACAGTTCTCCTTTCGCCACTTCCTGATTCGTGGCTGTCATCTTCATTTCTACTGTTTTTGTTTGCTTCATATTTTGCCAATGCATCAACCACACTTCGGGCTACCAATGCCTTTAGCACCATCAGACATAGGGGTGGTGGTTCTCTTTGGAGCCATTTTTTTAAAATCACAAGAAAATATAATACACGTTAGATTTCATACAATCAAAAACGTGACATGACATATGCATAATATATAAAATGAGATCACAACACACAGTGAAATATATAACTGAAGTGAGATCAACAATGGCATAAATAAATTGACATTCATATATAACAATATCGATAACATACATGATGGTTTTTGGTTACAAAATGAAAAATACGATCCTAGAGCCATGCTAGCTGGGAGTTACCCATAATTCTTAGCTTGTTATACAAAATAGCTAAATGGTGACACAAGATCCCTACAGCCTACGACCTAGGAGTTACCTATAAAACTTAGCAGGCTATACAGGATAGCTAACAAATAATACAACACTAACAACTACTACTAGCATCAGCTGGTCTATCCTGGTGCTCTATATCTCTAGTACGTGCCAGCTCTTTGAACTTGTCATGATCATGCTGAATGTGACTCATCAGTCTATCACCATCGTCAATCCTCTGTCTCTACAGCACACTAAAATCCCTCTACAATGCTCTGATACGAGCCTCCATAGCCTAACTCCTACTCTCAGAATAAGCCCATGCATGTCGGGCATAGACAGCCTCTCGGTCATAAGAAAGAGACATAGAGTGAAAATATCACCTCTCTCTCGTCAGTAAGGAGATCTGAGCTCTCAATAAAGCTCGGTCATCCTGAGCGTCCTCATGACGCACATAGAGCCCATGAGCATCCTGCCTCTTAGTGGTAGCAAAATTTGTCAACCTCTTATTGACCTCCTCTACGACGATCATCACTCTACCTTTAAAGGCTCAAATACTAGCATCCAAGGTATCAATAAATCCGTAGTCAACCCTACGAGCTAAAGTATGTCCTATCTGCCTAGCAGCAGCAGCTGTCGAGCTCTCCCCGACCTCAAACCTAGAAGCAGGAGCAGTGAGACGCACCTTCTTCCGAGACGGCATATCATCATCAGGAATATCACTCCTATGATCAGCAAATGGTAATAAAAATGGTGGTGATGGTACAAGTAGTGGTAGAGATGGTATAGGCAGTGGTAGAGATGGTACATGTAGTGAAGGTGATGGTATTTGAGGGAGTGGAGATGAATATGATGTAAGTGGTGATGGTGATGGTGGAGTGGGTGCGGCAGTGTATTCGACAATATATGCCTTAACAGATGCAAATAATGATGTCTAGGGTCTGACTGTCATCCGTGCCCTACGAAGACGAGTCATGGATGATGAAACAATAGTACAAGGTGGTGGTGGTGTAGCTACAGACTCATCGGTCTTAAAATGTTCTGTCTCTTCAGCTGAGGGGACAGGGTCAATAGCAGGTAATGCAACAAAGTCGGCCAAAGCTAGATGCTCCTCCTCCTCATGCTCGTCCTCTTCGGAGGCCTCCTCCTCCTCCTCCTCATCATCCCCGGAGGACTCCTCCTCCTCCTCCTTATTATCTCCCTCATTAGCGGGATCCTCCTCATGGTCCTCCTCCAAAGGATCAGAGTTAGCAACATAGCCCGGTGATAGGGCGGTGGGTGAAACATCAGCAGGTAGAGGCTGATCCTCAACCGGTATCTCATCATCAGATGAAGCTAAATACTCTGGATACTCAGGACCAGGCACATAATCAGGTGATGGTGGTGCCTGCTCTGGAGACTGTGGTGCAGCCTCTGGTGACTATGGATCAGCATCAGATATTAAGTGAAATCCCCATGGTGGTAAGTCAGAATTAGAAGATATAGACGTGTAGGTGACCGTAGGTGAAGACATGACTGTTGTAACAATAAAATTTACTTATATAAGTATAATGTATAAGACATGTATAGAAATATACGTAATATAATATAAATACGTATATAGATCATGTAAGTAGTCAATGCAAACAAATAGTGTATGCATGTCTGTGAAAAAACTTTTGTATGATGCAGTGTTTGAAAATGGTTATAGTTCAAGTAAAACATTTGATCTGGTTCCCTATAACCTTGGCTCTAGATACTAATCTGTAACACCCCCAAATTGGGTCGCAGCGGAATAAGAGCCTGGGAGTGTTACTTCATAGATCAATAGCACAAGATATGAGAGAACGAGCTCTAAATGAGTCATTTAAAAATGATACATTGGATTTAACTAAAATGTTGTTACAAAAGCTCCATGCTTTAATTGTTCATCCATAAAAATGTAAAGATCTTAATACATAACAAATATCCCAAAATATAATGCATTTAAATCTCTATTGCAATATGACTCCAAAATGATGCATCCAATGTATCCGCTTTCTTATGCTCTTATTGACCTGAGAAAAACATTGTTTAAAACGTCAACATAAAGTTGGTGAATTCACAAGTTTAAGTGATGTATAAAGTTGGACCACAAGATTTCAAAGTGTATGACAATGTAACACATACAATATCACAAAAGTAATTACGAATGCATGACATTGAAGCTACAACATGTATGTCTGCAATTTAATACCAATAATCTGACCGTGTAGATGTTCAACCCGCAACATCTAAATCCGACAGGGTATACGTCTGTTAGTTTGGTACCGCCGAAACTAGTGAGCGTTACTCACCCGAACGGGGATGTCAATGCCAAACAGATCTATTTATAACATTTGCGCTTACACCGAGTAATTAACAGTTCATGATTCATGGGCATAGTGGGTTATCGCTACTTAGGCAATCTCGTAATTTGTTTAAAAGTGTACTTGCGTCCAAATGTAAAACAATGCATGTTTCTCCCACCTAAAGTTGTAAATTATTGTAATTGTATAAAATGGGGCTATGAACTCACCTTAAGTGATGGTATGAATGTATGAGTGATAAATCAATATGTGTCGGCACAACTAGCCGAAATGCAACCTAATTAAATATAGGTCGTATAAGAATGTATACTTGAATAATAAAACAACAATATAAATTATAAAGTTATATCACCACCTAATAGTTTTGGTTTAATTTATAAAAGTTGAAACAATATTTTAGTCACGCTTGATATTTAATGTCCAAGTATTTGTATTCGTAAAAATATTATCTTTGTCCAATAATTGATTATTTGTTAATAATACTTTATTTATTATTTTTGTTATTTATATTATGATATTATATAAACAGTTTAATTATTTTATAAAATAATATTTATAAAGTTAAAAACATGTATAAATATTATATAAGTAATACTACATTATTTCTTAATGTTTTATAACCCAAACGCACCTGAAAACACTCGTAAATCTCATTTTATAATTCTAACAACTTTATATGTTTTTAATAAAAGTGCAGAAAATTATTTATAAAAGTTAACTAGCATAAAAGTAATTAGAGTTGAATTACTTTATAAAAGTAATTACTTTGCCCTATCGTCACAAATAGGAAATCCTTAACAGAAAAACCGAAGGCATCAAATTCAACAGTATAAAGTTTAAGTGATGGTATAAAGCTGAAAGCTTTATAAAAGCTGTGAAAATAATACATAGTTTTGAAATCTTTAAAAATTCATAACTTTCTCATTTTAAATCCTTTTTTTGAGTTCTTTATATATTCGGAATCGTGTCGAGATGATCTATCAAAATCTTATGTTTATAAACTGTATAAAAATTTGAGCAGAAACAGTAAATATAAACTGTTTTATATAAAAACACTTTTATATAAATTTAATTACCAGAATCTCGTAAAATTCATATCTCCTTCGTTATAGCTCTGTTTTTCAAGTTTCTTATATATTCGGAATCGTCTTAAAATGTACTATTTCAATATCAGGTTTACAAATTGCATAAAAATTTGTGCCCTTTTCAGATTATATATTCTGTCAGAATATATATGTTTATAAAATTGTTTTTATAACTTTAATTAGTACAAGTCTTTTAAATTAACTAATACAATATACTTTGCATACTTTAGGTCCTCTAAAGTCTTCTAATTTATGTCCAACATGTCCAAATAAAATGTCCAAAATAATTATTTATTTATAAACTATATAAATAAATTATAGTAATTAATTCAACAATTAATTATATAAATTGTCCAATACTTGTAATATACCAAATAAAATATGTTCATGTATTCTAACATATTTAAACATATTCTTACCATGAATATGTATTTTCTTGATTATGTATAAGCTTATTTTATTTTATAAACACTATAAAATATTAACTAAATTTTGATTTAACAATATAACAAATATGTATGTATATAAATGAAGTAATTATGAAAGTGTAAAGATGATATTAGACCTTGTATGAATGAAAGAAGAAGTGAACACAAATCAAACCCTAATTCTTCAACCTAAAATACTTTTATAAAACCCTAATTTCCTTTCTTGAAAGCCCTTGCTTAAATAGAACCCTAGTCTTGCAAAATACTTGGTACACCTTAGAATAAACCCTTATTCAACCTTGTTTACTTGTGTTGTTGTAGAAATGAGACTTATGAAATTTCTTGTACACTTATTTTGGGTTGTGAGTTTGTAGTAAGGAAACAAGAGAGTTTTTGATTTTTGCAAGTAATAAGAGTGTGTGAAAGGCTTACATTAAGCCCCTATTTATAGTGTAAATATCTTGTAAACCACCTTAGAAAAACCATGGACCATAAAGGGAAGAGGAAGGTTTAAGGGAGCGGGGAAATGGGATGGGCTAATATCCAAAGGTTAATGTGTTTTAGCTTTGTTACATGTAATTAGAGAAGACTTGTGTAAGGAAGTGGTACTTAAAGTTGGATTAGACTTAAGAATATTTGTACCTTGTGGTGTGATGGTGTACCGTGGGTTTGGGATCAAAGGAACAAAAGAGGACATCTTGAGGGCTTATACATGGAGGATAATACTTAGGTGAAAATCCAATGGTTTAAGCTTAAGTTATAAACTAGTAAAGGTAAGTTAGTGGAAGATTTTAAATTAATCCTTGTGTGTTGTGTATATGTGGACGGCAACATGTGTTTTCAAAGAAGAAATATAATAAATTTTTAGTATTGGGTATAAGTGTGGGTATTTGTTGAAGTATAAATAGGTATTGGTGTTTCCATGCATGCATAAATGTATTTTATTGCGAAACGTAAACGCTTTACGTAACGTATAAAAATAAAAAAGGAAAAGTTAATAATTATCTTCTTAATAATTATATAAAACTTATTTGACATAACTTTTATTTGTTTGATGTCGGTTTACGTTGAATGCTTATTTTTAGTTTACGCGATTTAACTAAATGGTTGAAATTAAAAGTAAACGCGTAAAAGTTAAAAAGAAATAGTTGAATATTTATTGATGTGAATGGCTTGAAAATGTGGATTGTTACAGTCTTCCCGTGTTAAAAGAATTTCGTCCTAAAATTCAGTTTGAGTTGCCTTCCGAAATGGTGTTGATGAAGAGGTGTGGGTACTTGTTGCGGGATACTTATCTTAATCCTCCAAAAAATGTGCTAACCAATTTTGTTTTATCAATATAGTGAGTATCGTCAGGATGGGTTTCAATTCCTTATATATACTACTGAAGATTTTTCATCCTCAATGTTTTTTCCTCCGTTAATTTGTTTCTCTCTAAGTGAGAGCGTCCAAGCGAGAGAGTGATGGCGCGTGGTAGTTAAAATTTATTTGTTGTGACAAAAATTTGAATCCTAGTAATCTAATTCGTTCCTTTCGGCTTAGTGGGTCAGCTATAACATTTTCTTTTCCAGGGTGATAACAAAAAAAGAAAAAGAAATATAAATAAACAATAAGAAAAAAAAAAATAAAAAAATAAAAAAATAAAAGAAAAAAATAAAAAAAAAAAAAAGAGAACAAAAAATAAAAAAAAAAAGAAAAAAAAAAAAAAAAAAAAAATAAAAAAAAAAAAAAAAAAAAAGAATAAATAGAAGAATTTATTCTTATTATGATGTCACGATTACTAAGTTTTACGATACTACGTCGAGGTTGAATGGGTGATTTTGTAAATTCCTTAATGGCGGCTAAACTCGTTGGCGGATTGTCCTAGGGCGACTAATGATGCGTCTCGACCTTTCGAGATAGAATTTGGCATAAGGTGATGTTAACTCTATGTAGTAAGGTGGGGTAATGGTCTACTTAGTTACTATGATTAATACTTTAGTTTCTTGTGACAAACGCGTTTTATGAACATGCACACAAAAACTTTGCTTTTCGGAAATATAGATAGAAAATTGATTTTGACAAAAGTTTTAAGGTGACTACTTCTCAGCATGGCATGGTCCTTCCTAAATTATACATATGTGATCAGGCCATGTATATTTGAGGGCTAACGATGTGATGCTTATTTTCGTCAAATAGTGCAAAATAATAGTTTATGTGATGAAAGAAATGTAGTTTATTATTTTGTGAAACAAAAATGAGATAGTTCATAAGGTAATGGTAAAATGCTTGTAAGGTAGTTTATAAAACATTAGTCTATTAAACAATAGTGAAGTAATTTGTCAATGATAGTAAAATGGTTTATCATGTGATAGTAAAATGTTTTATAAGGTGACGAAAAATGCTTATAATGTTATAATGTTTTTAGGGAGTGATTTTCATGAATGAAATAGAGAATTAAAGTAAAATTGCCGAAATTTTCACAACACACTAATTTGATAGATGATTGATTTCATTATTTTCCCACCAAAAGACTACATGGTTCTTAGTACTACAAATCTCCAGTACTAGTCAATATATAAATCATGAAGCAACATATCTTATGCGTGATATCCGTACTGACTGGTCATGAACTCTTTGAGTTTCTTGAAGTCCTCCCGGTCCTAACTGTAGGACTCCTAAACCGAAGCCAACTGACGCTCAATCTCAATACGAGTCTGTCTCTCACCCCTTATACGGTTATGAAGGATCGTCTTGACTACCCCCATCGTCCTAATCGTAGCACGCAAAGAAGCACTCTCTGCGTCAACAACATCTACCTTATCCCTCAAAGCCCTCAACTTCTCCTGTATGGGCACCTCTAGCAAATGCCCCTGAATACCCCGTATCGCCTCCCCGTGTTGGGCTAGTGTCAACACAACGGTCGCTGCAGGAAAAACAACTAGAGCGACGGGCACCGGGTGGATAACATCCACATCGATGTCAATCGTATCTCCGAAACTCCCCTCGAAGGAATCAACAGAGATAGGAATAGTAGGCGCAGCCATAACCTGCACAAGAAAGAGTTTATATAAATCGCCTTTATATGAAACTATGAAAGATGCATGTAGTATAGAGGTAAACGTGATGCCAGATGATGTATGGTAAAAAACTCTACTCTCCTCTCTGCCGGGCAAGGGGGGGGGGGGGGCAGGTGGAGGTTGGAAACATAACATGGGCGAAATGGAATGCGGATCGATGCATAGAATGGGTAGATGGTAGGATGGGGGTGGTGGGTAAAATATCATATAAGATAAATTAATGTTTGGATAATGTTTAGGACATACGAGTTTATAGTATTACCTTGCCTTAAGAAATGTTCTAGTATTTATATAAATAACTCTTATATAAATAAATGTAAAATATACGTAAAGAAATGTAAGCATATATGTATAAGTCATGTAAGCAAGTAGTGTAAACAAGTAAGCAAGTTGTGTGTATGCACATGAAAAAGTTTGATGTGATGCAATGTTTATGAAAACGGTTATAGTATAGGTAAAATATGCAACCTAGCTCTCTATAACCTTGGCTCTAGATACCAATCTGTAAAAACCCCATAATGGGTCGTAGAGGAAATATGTCTGGGTGCGTTACTTCATAATACCATTGCACAAGATATGAGAGAATGACCTCTAAATGAGTCGTTTCAAAAAGTAATCTCGTTGATTTAGTTGAAATATACATTTGTCCCAAGGTTTGCATCATAATGGAAGACAGAAAATAATACAACGAGATTTGATAGTTTGTAAGTAAGAAGAAATCCATGCAATGTAATCTTGTAAAATTTGGACTCCAATGCACACCTATTCACCTAAGAAATACATGCTTAAAAGTGGTCCAACATACGTTGGTGAATTCATAGGTTTATGAAAGTATAAATGTTGGATCAAGAATTTATAAAGTGTTAATGACCATTTTAACCTAAACAATAGTCACAAAAATGTAAATATAAATGTTGGAATCAAAGATTTGTAAAGTGTGTGTGACCATTTTAACCTATACAATAGTCACAAAAATGTAAGTATAAATGCTGGAATCAAAGATTTATAAAGTGTGTGCGACCATTGTAACATATACAATAGTCATGAAAATGTAATTTCGACTGCACTAACAGAGATCTAGAATATGTGCCCATTCAAGGTGCCCTACCTGGAACACCCGAGCAGTGACTTGATAGACATGTGCTCATACCAAGTGCCCCTCCCGGAACACCCGAGCAGTGACTTAATCGACATGTGCTCATACCAGGTGCCCTATCTAGAACACCCGAGCAGTGACTTAATGGACATGTGCTCATACCAGATGCCCTACCTAGAATACACGAGCAGTGATAAGTTTGTAGATGAGCATGTAAACAAGTTGTAAATGAACATGTAAACGAGTTTAAAATCAATCATGTAATGAGTTTGTAAGTAAGTTATGAAAACAAGTATGTAAACGATTTTGTAAATGCGCATGTATCCTCTCTCAAAGGAGTTATAAAGAAATAAAATAGGTGCCAGGAAACTCACCTCAAGTGAAATGTATTGACTCTAGGAAATCAAATAAGTGAAACGTCACGTGTGATCCGAATGCAACCTAATTAAGTTATAGGTCGTATAAATATAGTGTATTTGAAATAAATACAACAATATAAATTATAGAGTTATATCATCACCTAAGAGTTTTTGTTTTGATTATAAAAGTCGAAACAATGTTCAAGTCATGCATGTTAATTAATGTTCATGTATATGTATCCAAAAAATAGTATATTTGCCCAATAATTGATTATTTGTTAAAAACACTTGATTTAATATTTTTTGTTATCTATGTAATGACATTATATAAATAGTTTAATTATTTCATAAAATAATATTTATAAAGTTAAAAACATGTATAAAGATTATATAAGTAATACTACATTATTTCTTAAGGTTTTTATAGCCCAAACGGACCCGAAAACGCTCGTAAACCTCAATTTATATTTCTAACAGCAAACAATGTTTTTATAAAAAGTGCATAAAATTTTATATAAAAGTTATCTAGCTTTTATAATTTCTAGTTCACAATCTATACACTTCTAGGTTCCGAAAACTTGTTATTTATAGTAAAACATTATTGTTCACAATCTATACACTTCTAGGTTCCGAAAACTTGAATTTTATTGTAAAACATTATTCCGAACAAGTTTGTAGTTTTATACTTTGGCCGAATCAGACTCGAAAGCTCTCAAAAACACCGATTTCAAGGTTCACAATTTTCTCGCAGTTTCTCACAATTTTATAAAAGCTGTGAGAAATTATATAGTTTTTGAAATCTTTAAAAATTCATAACTTTCTCGTTTTAAATTCATTTTTCGAGTTCTATATATGTACAAAATCGTGTCGAGATAATCTATCATAATGTTGCTTTTATAGATTTTATAAAAGTCTGTACGACAACAGTTTATATAAACTGTTTGATATAAAAAACATTTTTATATATTTAATTACTGAAATCTCGTAAAATTCATATTTTCTTCGTTATAGCTTCATTTTTCAAGTTTCTTATATATTCAGAATCGTTCTTAAGCTTATATATTTTTATACAGATTTGTGTTTATACGGAATATACAAACTGTTTGTAAATAACTTTTAAAAAAATTATTTTTATAAATTTTATCATGATTTAGTTATTACAAGTCCTCTAAAATCACTAATACAACAACATTAGTATATTTTAAGTCCTCTAATTTATGTTCATCTATTTTATGTCTAATGTGTTCCAAATAAATTGTCCACAATAATTATTTATTTATAAAACTATATAAATAAATTGTAACAATTAATTATATAAATTATCCAACACTTGCAATATATCAAATAGAATACGTTCTTGTATTTTGACATATTTTAAACACATTCTTACCATGACTATGCATTTTCTTGATTATGTATAAGCTTGTTTTATTTTATAAACTTTATAAAATAAATACTAAATGGTGATTTAACAATATAACAATTATGTATGTATATAAATGAAATAATTATAAAAGTGTAGGGATTATGATGGACCTTGTATGAATGTAAGAAGAGATGAACACAATCAAAACCTAATCTTCAACCCAAAATCCTTATGATGAAACCCTAGTTTTTATCTTGAAAACCCTAATTCTTCTTCTTGTAAACCCTTGATTTTATGAAACCCTAGCTTTGAAATAGCTTTGATATATCTTAGATATCAAACCTAAACACTCTTGTATGCTTGAATTGTTGCTAAAATAAAAACTATGAAACTTTTTTGTTACACTTTTTGAGCCAAGAGTTTTAAGAAGGAAAACAAGAGAGAAAAACTTTGATTATATTGCTAATTGTGATGTGTGTGAAAGGCTTACAATGAGCTCCCTTTTATAGTGCAAGTATTACACAATCCACTACACAAAACCGTGCCTTATGAGTGGTTTAGCATATTAAGTACAAGTGCTCTCCTCCTCTGTAGGAGGAGCCACGGTCAAGAATGAAGGGGAGGACAAGATGAGCTTGGTTATCCTATGTGTAAAGAGATGATGGTTTACATGGTGGTTAAGAGCTAGTGTACTTCATGCAAGAGTAGAATTAGTGAGATGTTTTGATTTAATTACTTGTGTATGCATATGTAGAATCGGCTAGTATGGGTATTAAGATAGAAATGATAATTTTTTTAGGTATTAGGTATAAAAGTGGGTATTTATTGAAGTATAGATGGGTATTGCTGCTTCCATGCATGCATAAATGTATTTTATTGCGAAACGCAAACGTTTTACGTAACCAATAAAAATAAAAAATGAAAAGTTATAAATTATCTTCGTAATAATTATATAACACTTGCTTGGCATAAAATTTTATTTGTTTGATGACAGTTTACGTTGAATGATGATTTTTAGTTTACGCGATTTAACTTAACGATGAAAATTAAAAGTAAACACACAAAAGTATAAAAATAAATAATTGAAATTATGAATTCGCAAAATAACCTGAAATAACGGATTGTTACAAAGCTTATTCTAGTGACTTGACCCCTCCAACCGTGAAGTGTTTGAAGATTGACTCGATTGTGCTCTCATGGATATTCATGACTTTATCCAAAACCCTTCAAGCTTGACTTGTGGTTGACGACCCTCAAACGGCTAAGGAAGCTTTGGATCTTCTTGTTGAGATCTTCAATGACAATAAGCGGTCTTGTTCTATTGCACTGAAGGAAGAATTACACTCCATGAAACTTGGAGATTTGAGCATCGATGCTTACTTTTGTAAGATCGAATCCATTGCAACTATTTTGACAAGTCTTGGGTATTAGCAATGATGATATGTTTACTATCGCCATTGAGGTCTTACCTGACAAATATAAGAATGTCTCCGGCATTATTACTTATCGGGAACCCATCCTAGATCTTAAAATGGTCCGTTTTATGTTCACCACCGAGGAGATGCGGTTAAAGTCACAGGCTCAAGCTGCTTCTATTGATTATACTTCCTCATCACCTATGGTTTTGTTGGCAAATTCCAATACTAGTGCTCGACGTTATAATGTTGCTACGGACAAGGTAAATAAGCCTTGTTTTAATTTTAATAAAGGTTTTTGTCGTTTTGGTGAGCATTGTAAGTTTCTACATAATGGGGTTCATGGAAATCCTTCACTTTGATCATCTAGTAATACTCGCTCTATTTCCTCATCGATCACACCTAACATGACTCCCAAGCAAATGATGGCATTTATTCAATCGCAACAAGCACTTTTAGATAAATATGGGCATGATAATATGGGACTGAATGCATTTGGTGGGAATATGTCAAGTGGAAATTTAGCTTCTAGCACTCCCGTGGCTCTTCATAATGTACCAGCCATTTCTTATGTGTCGTACAATAGTCCATCGGGTTTTCATATGCCACAGCCGGTCCAACTTGTGACTTATCAGTCGGCCAAGCCGCCATCTACTCTGGCCCAGTTCTATTTCCACCCTGTCTAGTTAGCCAATTTGCATCAGTCAGCCCAATATTTATCTCAAATGGGTCAGCAAGTCATACCAGGTCACCGGGTCAACTGGGTCAAGCCTCGGGTTAGCAAGTACACTCGAGTCATCCAAGTTAACCATCAAGGCATGAGACTATTTTACCCAATGCTTTTAATGCCATGACTCTACAAGATCTATTTTGGGTAATTGGAACATGAACACAGGTGTGAGCTCTCACCTTAATGATTATGTTTCTAGTCTTACTGATGTTTTTAATATGTGTATTTATCCATCTGTCTCGGTTGGTGACGGGTATTTCATACCCGTTACCAACTCTGGCCATAGTGTTTTTCCTACTTCTCATCGACCCCTTCAATTACATAATGTTCTTATTACTCTTAATATTATTAAAAACTTAATTTTAGTCCGTCAATTTGTTCATGATAATTGTTGTACTATTGAATTTGATGCCTTTGGTTTTTATGTTAAGGATTTCCTAAATCGTCGGGTTCTACTCCGATGTGATAGCACTGGAGATCTTTATAAAGTACTATCGTCACTGGATTTCCAAACACCCATATATCTTCATATCGTCACAAATAGGGTACCAAACCGAATGTAGATTAATTCATCTTCTATCTAAGTTAACTATTGTTGGAAGTCTTTCATTTGCCACTCTCCAAGAATTGATATTAATTTTGATAGGAATGCACTTGTTCCATCTTGTTTGATCTTGAGTCATGGTTGTTGTAGAGCTTGTGTAGATATTTCTAAACCCTTTGACCAAAAAATTCCTTGAAGCACAAGCTGTAAATTCCCATGAGTCTCGAGAGTTGGTAAGTTGTAACTAAGAAACAAGATTGTTTAGAGCTTCTAAAACCTGAATTTCCTCTTCATAACGTGGAGTCCTCCTCCATGCCCAAGAAAAATGGAGCCTATAAGTGCCTGATGGGCCAATGACATTTGGAGAGGGATTTGTGGGACTATTTTCATTAAATAAATTGGGTCTAACACCAGTAGTATGCCATGGATCTTGAATCACAAGGGTGGGAACGATAGCGGGAACAGGAGAGTACCTTGGGGACCTGTTGACTACTCGAACATCTTTAGAAACTTCAAGTCGGTTTAACCAGGGAAAAGTCTCACTTAAGGAAGGACCACCCAACCATTTGTCTAGCCAAAACTTTGCTATTTCACCATTACCAATCTTGATTTTATAAAGAGAAGGCAAGTCTATTGTTGCGGTTGTCATAAGGGACTTCTACAAGAAGTTATACAACTCCCTAGGCAGTGTACCTAACCATTGTAGTGTAGTATAGGCAAGACTCGAGGGTTGTTATCATTCTCTAAGAGAATAGGTTGGGAAGGCTTGATCACGGTCCAACAGAATTCTAAGTGTTGAGAGAAGATTATCTTTGTATTTTTATGTTTATAGGAAAGCAGGTAAATCATATGTTTGAGAGATTGGTTGGTTTTAGCTATTAAACTAAATAATAAACTACGCTACTGGTGATAACAATAAAATAAAAGATTGTGTTTATTTAATCATGTATTACTCCCTAGATTGCTTCTCCTAGAGTTGTTGCTTTGTCAGACTTGTGATGATATATGTACTTATTTCCTAAGTCATGAACGAATTACACGAACCCGCCGTCTATTTAATATTCTGTTAAGGAAACGCATAAGTAATGTAGTATAAAGACTATTACAAGGCCCCTAAGAGTATATTAAATGCATTTGAAATAAATTAAGAGTGGATCAACCATATAAGGGGCAAGGTAGTATGAAGACTGTTACCCGATGGTATCCTTTCTACACAATCATGTTTTCCTAGACATATCAACAGCGATACAAAAATAGCTGGTTTTCTAAGACCTAACATGCACATTCATCACAAGAAGCAACACCACTAAGATCTACATCCTAGGTTTCATACAATCATAAATAAACACAATAGAAGGTTTAGCCAAACATGTTAAAGATAAAGTAAGAACAGATAAGAATCACACAACAAGACATATTGAATGATTAAGATAGTCTTACTTGATTAAAACATGAATTGAAGGAAGTACAATAGGGTTTTGAGGCCCTAAAATTGTCCCTAACAGCTGCTAAACGAACTAGGGTTTGTCCCTTTCTTTTACTCTAAAGTTACACAGTTAAAACCCCAAAAACGGATTCGTATTTATAGGAAAATCGCTGTGACGGCGTTGTGTGTTAATCGTGATGCCATCATGAATAGAATATTCTAGATAATGGGCTGGGTCGTACAATATGACGCCATCTGGAGATCTTGTGACGCCGTCTTGAGATGGGTTGTGACGGCGTCACGTGTAATCTATGACGTCGTCTCAGAGAAGAAATTCTTGAGAGATGTTGGTGTAGGTTCGTAGTCTTGTCCGTTTCTTCTCCAAATGATCCCAATTCACGTGTATTTCCTCCAAATGCCTTCCAAATGCTGAATGCCTGAAAAGGAACGATTAAGTACATATTTTAAGCATAAATGCACGATTTAGGGGGTTAAACAACCCTAAAAAAGTGTATAAAATGACACCTCATCAAATACCCCTACACTCGGGATTTTCTTGTCCTCAAGTAAATGGGCTTTTCTACCTAGAATATAGTAATATGAGGGTCATTTTACCTACTCTTTAAAAGTATTTTACAACATAACCTTCTAGACCTCGTAATTAAAAGCACAAAAAGTAAATACTAGCACCTCACATAAGTGTTTGTGATTCTCTCTTTCACTCGGTTGTATAATAAATTATAATATAAAGGGGAAACAAAAAATCAACACTTATTCTCCTGGTCATAGGCCTTATAATAAACCATAGGCTGGGTAAAGGATCAACCTCCTACCGCTCAGGTGCAAGCATTATTCATTACTATCTAAGTTTGTCTTTTTACAGTGTTGTGGGTGTAGGGAGTAAGATAAACATTAATAGAAACGTAAATGGATGGGATCCTTTTCGGTGGCTTTGGTTGTGAATTTGGAGTGGAAGGGTTAGCAATTATTACACGAAATACACGATGGTTTGGTTGCTAAAGCCAAGACTAAACGAAGAATATACCCAAACTTACACAATCTTCATCAATCTTTTCTTTTTTTTCCTGATATTTTTTAATAACATAATACATCATAACTTGGGGTTTACCACACGTACCCCTACACTAAGCTTTTTACATGCTCGATATTTACAATCTAACTAATGACCCGATTTGAGGTGGATCAAAATAACATGGAGATCATCTAACAAAAATTATGGGGTATTGACTTAGTTTTCTTCCCCATTCTTCCACAAAATAAATACTACCTTGAATCCCAATCTTCCCAAAACAATATTCACAAGGATAAAGACTTAGAAACGTATGACTCAAATAAATTTAACTTGGGTTAAAACAGATAATGTACTAAACTATTAAGGACATACACATGGTGGGCTAAGGCTTTTGGGTTGTATACAATTAGTTTTAAGGTGACAACTGCTCTTCTTTATTAGTCCGACTAAACTAGAAAATTCGGAATACGTGAAAAAGGATAAGCATTCGGAGGGGTGTACTAGAGGCATACTGCACTAAATGGTATGAGTGCATGGCAAGGTGTGGGTTTAGTTATTGATCGGTTGTGACCATCATACAATTAAGGTTTATAACATGGGTTAATCCAATGCCTCTTATCAAGCAAATCCTATTACTTATATGCGGTCTCGGGATGCATCACAAAAAACAAGTTTAAAATTTTAATATACTACGGTACACTCTCATAATCCTTAAAGTAACCAATACAAATGTTCCAGAAAGGCGAAAAAACCACGCATATACACCGTAACGACGGATATGTAACACCCCCATTTTTACATATAGCAGCGGAAGCTAATCTGGGGTATTACTTCATGGATACAACAATCATAATCATAGAAAACGAATCAAAAGAGACGTTTGTTCAAAAGATACGTTATCATTCATTTAAAATCAGAGTTTTACAAAGGCAGGTCCCAAAATCTAGAAACCTAAAATGTGAATGATAACAAGTTTTAGCCATCTTCAAGTCCATGCCCATCCAGCATAAGTGCTTTAATTACCTGGATAAAACTATGCATAAATAGAAGGGTCAACACATATGTTGAGTGAAATTCATGTTTGTTATGTAATACGTTGGATACAAGATAATCATAATGGAAATATGGTATGCAGGAGTATATATTATCATGGAGAACAGTATTATTACCCTAAACTCATGAATCACATAAAGAGATATTAAAAAGATTGATGTAGTGTTTTATATACTTGTAAAATATACTACAATACAATAATTCAAAAGAGTAATTAAGAAAATTACCAAGTTACCCTTGATAAAATTCACTCTTAAAAATATATATAATATAATATATCATACGTATATTTAACCAGGAAGTATGATTTCCCGGGTCGTTTCCCCAATGACTTGTGCAATTGAAACCTCGTTTTAGCTCGGATTATGATTTGAATGAGAGGAAAGATATTTTTGAGTTTCTATAATTACTAAATAAAAGCAACAATTAAAATTGAACAATTAAAAGCTATTTAACTCTTAAACAAATTAACGGGAGCAATTAAAAGCAACAAATAAGCAAATACACTAAAATTAACTCCTAAAAATGTAAACTAAATTTCTAAACCTAAAATAGGACAAAATAAAATTTAAAGAAAAAGAAAAACATTTTTTCTTTTGTTTTTGAATTTATTTTGAATTAAAAACTATTTTAATCTAATTAAATCCTAAAAAATGGCAAATTAAGTACTAAAAAGTTGGAAAAATAATTTTTAAACTTAGAAAAGTCTAAAATAACATAAAAACTCAGAAAACTATTTTTAACTATTTTTAAAATTAAAATCCTATTTTTAAACTTAAAATTAAAAGTTCAAAAATGAAATGAAGCATCTAACAGTTGAAAACATGATTTTACTGAATGTAAACCTAAAGCTATTTTTTATAAAACTAAAAACTATTTTTTTGTAATTTTATAAACTTTTTTTCTATTTTTTTTATTGATTTTTTAAGATTTTAACTTTCAAAAAACTATTAAAAATAAACTAACTGATAGAAAATTATGAAAAATTCAGGAAAATCTATATTGCAACAGAAGATACTAGAAAAATTAAAGAAGAACTCTTGAGCTTATTAAATAAGTGAGAAAATAGCTTATTTTAGCTACGGCTTATAAATGAAAGGTAGTTAAATCGTTGTATAAGATTTATGGAAGGAACACACTGGATGATGAGCTATTTGTAGCACACTTGTTAAGGCATATGGCATATAAGGTGTGGTCGTGGGTTCGAGGAGTGCAACCCCAACTTTTGCATTTTTTATTTTGTTCTTACTTTAACAAATATAAATATCTAACTTATTTAAAACATGATTTTAAACAACTTTAAAACTGAGCTTTTTTTTTATCTGAAAGTGACAAATAAGCCCTTAAAACAGCTTATCAAAAAGCTGTTCACAGAAAGTGGTGTTTTGCTCTTAGTTTGACTAAATTAGCTGTAATAAGCTCAAATTAAGCTCAAATTTAAAAAGAAAAGAAGCTTTACTATCTAAAAATGAAAAGCTAAATCACCTAGGAACATCTTAAACTAACTGAATTTTGAGATGAAAATGCTAACTTGGGAAATAAGCACAAATGACTCAAAATTAGCTTAAGCTCAAAAGCTTAATAAGGCAATTTAGAACTTAAGCTCTTGTAAACTGCGTTACCTAGATATAAGCTAGATAACTAAATCATAAAAACCTAATCTATAAGCTAGAAATCAAAAATTTAAATCCTAAATCTTAGACCTACTGTTTTTGGTATTTTTGATTTTTTAGTGACTTTTAAGCAAAGTACTACAGTAGATAAGCTCTAAAAACCTATTCAAAGCTGTAGAAAATAAAAATAAATCTTAAACTGAATTAAGCTATACCTAATCTAAATCCTACTTTAACCTTAGAAGCTAAAACCTATGATTACCCAGCTAAAAATTAAGCAAAAAGTGACAGCATGAACAGCTTAGTTCCTGCTGATGCACTTTACACAAGTGCAAAACAATAGTGCAGGTTACCTTAAGGGGTAATAGCTGCACTAGAAACACTTTCCTAATTGCTGTGCCAAATACAATGCAACAGATCTAAGCTTTGGGGAGGGCTCAGATCAAATTTTTACCAAGCTTGAGGATTTGGAAAAAGTGCCCTGTTCAAACGCTTAAGATAATAAGCTTCTAAAAACTTTTAGATTTTGAAATACTAACTTTAAAAACTATTGTTCTAATGTTTAGAATGATTTTAAAGCTGACCCTAGCAAAATCTACACTTAAACTTGGACTTCTTTTAATGGTCAAACTCAGCTTATGCCAAACACCCCTTAAGATTCATGAAAGTTTTGAAATACTATGAAAAATTAAATCTACTTATTAAAACTACTTAACCAGATAATAACTAGCTTATAACAAACTTAATTAACATGATCTATCAATAGGATTAAGCAAAAACCTAAGATCTACACTAATGCTCTTGTATTTTTGGTCTTTTATGGTTTTTTTTAAGACTAACTATGAAAACTTATGAGTCTTATGATAATAAGGCCTAAAAACTGATTTAAGTTTAATGATATAAATAAGCACGGGTAAAGAGGAATTAGCACTAATAAGATAGTAGATAAGAAATAATGCTGTTTTACTCTAATAAGCATTTAAGCTAAAATAGTAAAGAGGGACAAGGAATTTAAAAGAAACTTACTTTAAAGTTTAGCTAAACAGAAGCTAATACTAAAATTACAGCTACAAGCTCTAGCTTATTCATGTGAATAAGCTAGTATAAGTCCTTGGGATCTCTTCCATTCCTAGATCCCCTTCCTTTAAGCTTAAATCCAATAAAGTTCAAGGTAAATGTAAGTTAAGCTATTTTTAAAGTATAGATAAGATTATTTCTGAGTTGATCAAGCTCTATTTTAGCTTATAGACTGAAAGAGCTTATTATGAGCTTATTAGCTTATTAAAACAGTTTGGTTGATTAAGAGAGCTTATGAGTTGAAAGAAAAGAGAGCTTATAACAAAATTAAATCAAATTTCATTAAAAAACTGAATTACATTACTTAAAAAAAAGTTACAACTGATTTTAAATCAAAATTACATTAAGCTTTGAAAAAAAAAAACTACACTAGGCTAAAACTAGAAAAGAAAAGGACACTCTTTGTGTGTGTGATGAGGGTGCTATTTATAGCACCATAGTGAAGCTTCTAGGCCTTTGAGTTTGTTAGAGGCGCCCATCAATCTATGCCATCAAATCAACCAATCATTAGGGCTAAGTTTTGAGCCGTTGGATCACTAAGTGACCTCACATAGATTGCCAAGATGGCAAATCCATGTATCGTGAGGGTCACTTGCTGGCTTCTTCTCTGAGTAGAAATAGTACAAAACCCACATTCCATGTGTGCTTCTCCATTGATGACGTGGCTATGTGCTTGAGAGAGCTAATGAGATCACTTGATTAGACTAATTTAACCTTGCCTTTATGTTGTTTACCACTTGAATTGACCAATCGCACCTTCAATATCCATTTGCCCCTTGTTTTTAACTGTGGGTAACTAGAGAAGATGATGAATAGTGCTTGGCGCCATTTTCAACTGTCACAGGGTAAATCATATTTAAACTTTAGAGATTTGGCAAAATTCGTCCTTGTGGTTGGTTTATCACAATTGTAGTGTAAAACTACTTTTAAAAATGACATTAATAGTCCCTGGAGTTATGAAAAAGGAAAGTGGGCTAGGGTATTGGGCTTATGGTATCCGGGTAGGTTTATTTAGGGTTTTGAGGCCCATTAAGGCCCATTAAGGCCCAAGGACTATTTATGGACTTTTTTGAAAGTTGAGGGGTTATTTTGAAACATTTTGGGTCTTGTTGACTTTTGTTGACAAAGATTGACTGAAGAGTTGACTGTTAGATTGACTTTTCTGGCTTTGGCTTCGGCTCTTTTGTACACTTTCCGTATCCGTGTTCGTGCTTGCCGTTTTGATGGTTTTCTTGTGATTTTTGTATTATCAGTTCTGTATACACAAAACCCAATTAAGCATATTGTTGCAATTTTGGTCTGTTGGGTTTATTTGGGCTTTTTTTAAGCATAAATGGATATGTGTATTTTACACTTATCAAAATTCCCCAAACTAAATGATTTGCGTTGTCCTCACGTTATTCAATGCCTTATAACCAAATACTCTAAACTTCCGCCAAACTAAACCTTTGAAAGTAAGCAAAGTTTTTGTTGAGAGAGATAAGAGGATCACAGTTATAAAACACCCGATTTCCCATTTCAAAAACTTTTTCTCTTTTTATGATTTTTCTTTGATAACTAACTTACCTACACTACAACTTTTTGTGTGACATAATGTATTGTTTTCATTACCTTTGTGGTAACTTTAAGGATCATAGAACAAAAAGCACATTTAAGTGTCTAAAAGATAACTTCATCATTCCCGATTTTTCACTTTTCCCATACTAAGCTTAAAAACAAGATCATTGTCTATCTACAAAGTCATGACACTAAACACTACTCATAAAAAATACTAATTGTGTACTTCTTTTCCTCCGCAAATCCTACTTTTGTATCCTCAAGATTTTATTATGTCATATACCCGAAGGCTCTTTAAGACTTTTATTTCGACTACTTATTAATTCCTAAAATAAACGTAACGGTTAAGGAGCAATAATTGTGCTCCTAGCCTTTTCAAAAGATCAAATGTCATCAAGATTTAAAGTCCTCATCGAGGCAACAAAATTTAGGCTTTTATTAGGTACTTAAGCAGGCACCATTCATGTCATATACCCTAGGCTTTTAAGACATGATGGACAATCTTAATTTGCACCACATATACCTTAGACTTTTAAAGGTACAAATAAGGACAAAATTACAGTAACATTTTAAACCTCAGTACCTTTTGATGGCTACAACATCGGCCACGCCTCCGACAAGAATGTAGTCAAACATATTTCGACCTCTGGTGCATTCCATCGACCTTTTTAGAAGGCTTGTAACATCGGTTGTGAGCCTGCAAGATGCAATCAAACTTTTTTCAGGGTCTTGGCTTATATTTGGAAATTCTACTTATCCGCATATACCCTAAGGGCTCTTTTAAGAATATGCAAAATATTTATTAATGTGTTACATATAGTAGCCAATTAAAGTATTCCTGATGTGTACTCATCCTAATCACAAAGGAACTAAAGAAAACTTATATTAACTAATTATTAACCAAAAAACCGCACAACTCTATTTATTAAACAATTATATATAAAGGTGAAACAAGCTAATGGGAGAAAAAGCCACAATTAACACTTATGAGCTTGAAAGAAAACAATATTTCTACGTTTAATGTCAATGACGTATAAATAACACTATCATCTCTCGTTCTTAGCAATTTAAAATTCTGAGGAAAGAGACTAGCAAATACTTAGCAATTATTAACATTCCAACTCGGCTTATTTAAATCTACTTGAGATTGCACAAGTCTTCATTTACTAACGATTCAAGTCTAGCATGTCTTAAAGTTACATGAGACTAGCACAAACTATCAATCATTAAATTGTAAGGGAGGAAAGCTAGAACTCTACACGTAGATAGGGTCAAAATTTACTCTTATTCTTACCAACGGGAAAACCTACATTCGTGTCTTACAACTTATATTATTAATTTTTTTATTTTATGACAAATAAAAAAACTTAATTTTTTTGACTATTTGTGTGGGGAAAGGGTATGTTGAGAACAAAACAAATAAGCAGGTAACATCCAATCGATAGATTCCCTCCCCAAACTAAAATGATGCATTGTCCTCAATGTTTAAGTCGGGTCTATACGAAAAATCTTAGCGTTATGAATTATGCATGGATTAAGTGAATTCGATAAGATAGAAAAGGTTATCGGATCTCCCAAACTTTTAATTTTCACAAAATGGATGAGAAGCTCGAGTGAAACGGGATACAACACCGGACACGAGAGGCTTCAGAAATCGTTGGATTAATCCTGCAAAAATCACACAAATAACAAACAACAAGAAACCGGAAGAGAATAGCCACAACACATCACAACACATCACAACACATTTTTTTAAGAAAAATAGAAAGAAAATAGATAAGCATGGGGTGAACTCCCACGAAGCGGCTTGTTTTTGGTCACCGAGTCGCAAGCTCGACTCGATCCCTGAATTAATTAGTCCTTAGGGAGAGCAACACTTAGAACAAGAAACTGTCATTGAAAATGCCACCGACTTATGAAATGTGACGATACCGGGGTCAAAAACAAAATTCTCACTCCTAAAGGAGAAAATCAAAGGTGATTCCTTGGTGTAAGTGAAGTATGGAAGAAAAATCCAAATGATAAATGTGAAGGAATTGACATCTTCAATATTTAGAGGTAACACCTTCTTGCTTTGGTAGAAATCTTCATTAAGCACAACATTCTTCTCAAAATTCAAACATTCATCTGGTGGTTCTGGCGGAGGCAGAAGAAATGACGGTTCTTTGAAAACTAAAAGAGTCCCGGAGGAATTGTTCTCTTTTAAATTCTCCTCCAATGTAACAAGATTTTTATCATGAATGGCATGAATAAACTAGTATACATGCGTTTTGAATCACTTTGTCCTTGTTTCCGAGAGAATTCAAGGTACCACTAGCCGACAAACTCCGCATTGAACGGCGAGTCGGAATCTAACAAAGGAGGTGGTAAAATACTTGAGTCGATGGAATCAAGTGAAATGGCTAAGTCCTTTTTTAAATCCTTTGGTTTGGAAAAATGATTATTAAAATCAATTGGATTATCAAAAGTGATTCTAATTGGCATGACAATGGTATCGATTGAAATCTCACTTGAAACTTTGTCTTCTTTTTCCTTGATTTCTTTAACTTCTTGAGGACGAGGTTT
Source organism: Tanacetum coccineum (assembly GCA_026074375.1). Lineage (NCBI taxonomy): Eukaryota > Viridiplantae > Streptophyta > Magnoliopsida > Asterales > Asteraceae > Tanacetum > Tanacetum coccineum. The sequence continues at coordinate 34,673 of BQNB010002361.1, forward strand.
TGGTTTTTTATGTAAGTAAGTTGCCAAGAGACAAATTATCTTTTTCCTTATCGCAATTCAAGTCAGCATTTTCTACACAAATCAGACCAACGAGAAAAACATTGATGTTTTCCATGAACAAACCTTCTCTCCGGTGAGAGTAGGGGAAGTAAGATTGCTACTTGAAACTTCAAGGGTGGGAGGTAGGGTAAGATCAATTCCCGGTTGAATCAAATATTTTTCAAGATAAGCTTCAAATTCACTTTTTCCGGATGAAGATAAGTGTTGAAGAAGAGAAGAATTTACTTATCTTGACATCCTTTCGGTTTCTTCAATAGAGAGGATTCACGTTGCTAGATTTGAAGTTATCATCGAATTCAAAAAGAGGATTTGAGTAAACTTGAAAATTTCCTTTATGCAAGTCCTTCTTAAGAGTCGAATCATCATTACCCGGTGGTAACGAATCAAGAGGAGCAAGTTCATCGGCGAACTTCTCAAAATTATCACTAGTCTTCACCGGAGAAGAACTAGGAGGAAGATTATTAGTGGTACTGCCACTAAACGAATCGTCTTTTGAAAAATCAATGATAGAAATGGCATGAAAAAAATTATTTTCCTTGTTTTTCTTAGATTTATCGGCATAGTAAACAAGTTCTTCCTTTCCTACTCTTAAAATCAATTTTCCTCGTACAAATCAATTAGAGATTTTGCGGTGCGAAGGAAAGGTCTTCCTAAAATAATAGGCACTCTCGGGTCGGGTTCAAAATTAACCATAACAAAATCCGCAAGAAAAGTGAAACAATCGACTCTAACTACAACTTACTGTCTATACCCATCGGGTGCGAATGGTACGATTGGCAAGCTCGGTGTCATTCTTCGAGTAGGAGTCAAAGCTTCAAGCCAAGTAGTTCTTGTAAGATAGAAGGAGGTATAAAAGTTAATGCTAGCTTTGGAATGGCTAAGCACTAGTCCTATCGACGGTTTCTGTAAAGCACATGGATAAGAAATTTTTCCCAGATCTTCAAAGCTTCCGGAACTTTGTTCATGATGATAGACATGAACATTTCAGCAAGCATTTCGGTTAGTATAGTCAATATCTCGAGTTTATCTTTGTTCGCTTAGCAACGAGCTTAACATTTGTTTGAACTTGGCATTTTTACGCAAGAGCTATTTTCAATCCAATCTCTAAACGGAGTTGTTTGAACATCTTCAAGAACCTACTATGTTGAGCACTTGGTTTATCGTTCTCTCTCACTTTCATCCTCTCGGGGTATGGAAGTTTAGATGGATACGAATTAGGTCTTGGAGAATTAAGATCTTGAATTTCAACATTAACGGTTTTCTTTGCTTTTGGTTTTGGGATTTCAATGAAAATTGAATCTTCTTCCTCCGGAGGTGGGACATGTGCGGTATTTTCCAAATTTAGATTTTGCACTTTTTCCGTTGACGCTCTCCTGGGTTTTGTTTATAGGGTTCTTCTTGAAGGAATTAGGAATACATCTGGTGAGTCGGGTGTAGGAACAAGAGGAGTCGAAGGTCCTTCCAAAGTCTTACCGCTCCTTGTGGTGATAGCATTAATTTGCTGACGAGGATTAGTTACGGTTTGACTGGAAAGAGTACACAGTTCTTAAAAGTGGAAGCAGTAGTGTTGTTGTTGTGATAATTTTGCATAAAACCTAGCATCAAATTTTGAAAATCATCTTGTTTCTTTTGAGAATCGTTATAACTTCTTTGAAAATCATTTTGGTTTCTTTGAAAATTATCCAACTTCATTTGCTATATTTTTCATGTTCGCCATCATTAGCCTTTGCATAAACTTTCAAAATCCGTTTTAGGACACACCTTGAATTTGTTGTGTAACGGGAGGTAAGCTTGATTAATCAAAAGGTTGATTTGATGGTTGTTGTATTATGGTTTCTTTGGGGTTTGATACAAGCTTCCTTAATTGTTTTAACGGTTTTGATTAAAATTTCCGCCACAGTTTTGATTCGGATTGAAATTGTTTCCTTGATATCGGCTTTGGTTTGTTTGGTTGTTTTGAACATTTGGTGGATTGAAACCCGGTGGTCTCATTTGGTTTGACAAATTAGGAGGATTCCTTTGAACAAAATTGCAACAAAAAAAAAAACAAAATACACAACTACAAGCTAATATCAAAAAACAAAAAAAAAATAAAAATAATACTAAAAAACATCAAAAAAAGGCGTGTGGTTTGTTGGAATGATGAATTTTATCATGAATAATGGGATAATCATTCCCTGTTAACAGACAATGGTTGAAATTATGGTTAGAACCACATGTGACACAAACTTCCTTAACTGCTTTGACGGTAGCAGGAGTTGTAGCATTCTTTTCACTAATCTCTTTCTCGAAACGGCTCATTCGAATATTCATTTTGTCTTCAAATAAGGCGGCCATTTGTTGAATTTCGAAAGAATTATTAGAAGGTGAAGAAGGAGCATTCGTAATTGCTCTTGAATCATTCGGACGACTTCTTGAATAACGCACTTTGGATTTACTCTCAATAATGGCTAAACCATCACGAGGCATCTTATCTAGAAAATTGGCACCGCGCGGCAATCTAAGGAATCTTGATCTATTGGTATTAAAGTATTCAGGAAATTGTTATAAAGTATCAAGTTGATGTAATTCTGAGAAACATTGAGAGGACATTGACGAAGAATCCTCTTAAATGTTCCCTTGTTCGTTGAAGGCTTCGTTGTTTTGGTAGGAGAAGTAGTGATTTCCGTTAAGAGGTAAGTTGTTTTTGAAGGTGGGAAGAACTGGTTTATGAACTTTGAAACAAGGTCATCCCATGTGAGAATTGATCTAGGAGGTTCCTTATCTAACCAATCTCGGGCTTCACCGTCTAGAGAAAAAGGAAAAAGCAAAAGCTTAATCGAAGTGTTCGGAACTTCGGGATGTCTAAGCGTTGAAGTGACTTTGTTGAAAAATCGAAGGTGGTTATGAGGGTCTTGTCTACCCGTGAACTTATTACTTTGTACAAGATTGATCAAAGGTTGTTTAAGCTCAAAATTATTTGCATTTATCGGTGGAACAAAAATTGCATCTTCGTATCTCTCGATGGGAGCTTGTAACATCTGAGCCATGGTACGATTGTCGGCCATTGGAATCTCGGGTTCCTCAACAATAACCGTTGTTAATTATTGTTGTCGACGATTTCGATTACGAGCTTGAGATCGAGTGCGCATGCACTAAAAATTAAGAAATTAAAAAGCAAACGAAAATTTACACTAATTTTTTTTTGAATTTTTTTAGCAATCTATTTTAACGGATACACGAAAGACAACTTAAAACCAAATAATCAACTTACTTCACGGTAACACTCAAAAATTGCTTTTCAAGGTGAGCCGTACTTCGTAAGTGACACAAACGGCAAGTTTTTGAATCTTTGGTTCGATTTGGGAACTTTTTAAGTTCACCGGAACTTATTTATGATAATACCTCAATTGAAGGTATTATATGTTGGTGTTCTTTTCACCAACTTTGTTTATTTCTTTTATTTTTAAAGGGACAATTTTTTTTTATATTTTGATTTTTTTTTTTTGTTTTTATGATATTATTACTAAAAGAAAAAGAAAATATTTTTTTTATTTTTTTATTTTAATTTTTTTTGGAGGATTTGAAATATTTAAAACAAAAATAAAACTCACATTATCTCTCTTCCAACAAAATGTCTAAATATTTTCATCATCTTGCGTTGTTTGACCTCGGGTTGATTAAAAAAAAATAAAAGATTATATTAATACATTAGTAATTAAGTAAAAGAAAATATATTTTTTAAACTTTGCTTGTGTGATACGGTGATATAATACACTATATAATATCACAAGAGAAATTAAGAAAATTCCCTAAGGAAAATTCACTCTTTAAAATATATATATAATATATAATATACGTATGTTTACCGGAAAGTATGATTTCCCGGGTCGTTTTCCCAACGATTTGAGAAATTGAAACCTCGCTTGATATTGGATACTGATTTGAATGGGTTCGAAGATTGATTGGGTTTTCTATAACTACTAACTAAAAAGAAAACAAGCAATTAAAAACAATTAAAGCACTAAAACGATTAACGGGACAAATAAAACGCGACAAATAAGCAAGTAAACTAAATTTAACTCCTAAAAATGTAAACTAAATTTCTAAACCTAAGATAGGACAAAAGAAAATTTTAGGAAAAAGAAAAACATTTTTTTGATTATTTTTTTTTAATTTATTATGAATTAAAAACTAATTTAGTCTAATTAAATCTTAAAAAATAGCAAATTAAGTACTAAAAATTTAGAAAAATGATTTTTAAACTTAGAAAAGTCTAAAATAACATAAAAACTCAGAAAACTATTTTTAACTATTTTTAAAATTAAAATTCTATTTTTAAAATTAAAAATAAAAGCTCAAAAATGAAAATTAAGATCTAAAAAGTGTGAAAATGATTTTACTGTATGTAAACCTAAAGCTATTTTTTATAAAACTAAAAAAAAATTGTATTTTTATAAAACTTTTTTCTATTTTTTATTGATTTTTTTAAGGTTTTAACTTTCGAAAAACTATTAAAAATAAACTAATTTATAAAAAATTACAAAAAATTCAGGAAAAATCTATAATGCAACGAAGATTACTAGAAAAATAAAAGAAAGAACTCAGCTTATTAAATAAGCTGAGAAAAGAGCTTATTTAGCTACGGCTTATAAATGAAAAGGTGAGTTAAATCGTGTATAAGTATTTGATGGAAGGAAACACTGATGGATGAGCTATTGTAGCACACTTGTTAAGGCATATGGCATATAAGAGGGAGGTCGTGGGTTCGAGGCAGGCAAACCCCAACTTTTTGCATTTTTTTATTTTTCTTACTTTTAACAAATCTAAATATCTAAACTTATTAAAAACATGATTTTAAACAACTTTAAAACTGAGTTTTTTTATCTGAAAGTGACAAATAAGCACTAAAACAGCTTATTTATAAGTTCCTCAGAAGTGACTTTTGAGTATTTTTTGCTAGAACCACTTGCACAAAGCACAAATTAAGCTTAATTTTGAAAGCAAAAGCTGTTCTAGAAGGCTTAAGATGTCTACTATCTAGAAATGATAAGCTAAATGCACTTAAAACACTTAATGATGATTAAAATCAAAGTTTGATAACTAACTTTATTCCTACTATTTTTTGGCGTTTTTAGTTTTTAGTGACTTTTAAAAGCAAATGTTCTACATTAAATAAGCTTGGAAACTAAAAATAAGTCTTAAAATAAATTAAGCTATACCTAATCTAAATCCTACTCTAACCTTAGAAACTAAAACCTATGATTACCTAGCTAAAAATTAAGCTAAAAGTGACAGCAGGAACAACTTAGTTCCTGCTGATGCACTTTGCACAAGTGCAAAACAATAGTGCAGGTTACCTAAGGGGTAATCCTGCACTTAGAATCACTTAAGTGAGTGAGGCAAACAAGTTTTAAGTACACACAAAAGCTTAAAGAGCTCAAATCAAACTTAAGCTATCACACTTAAGCTACAAATTCCCCTAAGTGCATGAATACTTAAAATAGCCATAACTTTTTGATTTTTTACAAACTAACTTGTGAAAACTCTTTTCCTATTGTTTTTAACTGAAATCAAAGCTGTCTCAAAAGGTTTGCACAAAAACTTTTGACTTTAGATAGTCAAATAAGCTTAAACCAAACACTCCTTTAACTCATTGACAGATTTAATAAAAACTTTTGGGAATGAATTCTAACTTATTAACCTATGATACCAGATGATTAAAAGCTTTTAACTAACTTAATTAACATGATCTAACAAGTAATTAACTAGATATCAAAGATCTATACTATGCTATCTAATATTTTTGATTTTTCATGGTTTATAAGACAGAAATGAAAAAAAAAAAAAAAAAAAAAAAAAAAAAAAAAAAAAAGAAAAAAAAAAAAAAAAAAAAAAAAAAAAAAAAAAAAAAAAAAAAAAAAAAAAAAAAAAAAAGAAGAAAAAAAAAAAAAAAAAAAAAAAAAAAAAAAACAAAAAAAAAAAAAAAAAAAAAAAAAAAAAAAAAAAAAAAAAAACAAAAACAAAAAAAAAAAAAAAAAAAAAAAATAAAAAAATAAAAAAAAAACAAAAAAAAAAAAAAAAAAAAAAAAAAAATAAAAAAAAAAAAAAAAAAAAAAACAAAAAAAAAAAAAAAAAAAAAAAAAAAAAAAAAAAAAAAAAAAAAAAAAAAAAAAAAAAAAAAGAAAAAAAAAAAAAAAAAAAAAAAAAAAAAAAAAAACTAAGATCTATTATGATAAGGTCTAAAAACATATTAGATTAATGATATAAGCACAAGTAGAGGAGAATTAAGCACTAATAAGCTTGTAGTATAAGCAAATAAGCAGTATTACTCTAATAAGCAATTTAAGCTATATAAGTAAAGAGACAAGGTATTTAAAAAGAGACTTACTTTAAACTTCAGCTAAACAGAAGCTAATACTAAAATAACAGCTACAAGCTCTAGCTTATTCATGTGAATAAGCTAGTATAAGTCCTTGGGAGTTCATCCATTGCTAACACCCCTTCCTTAAGCTTTAATCCAATAAAGTCCATGGTAAATGTAAGTTAAGCTGTTTTAAGGTTTAGATAGGATTATTTCTGAATTGATTAAGCTCTATTTCAGCTTATAGACTGAAAGAGCTTATTATGAGCTTATTAGCTTTATTAGAACAGTTTAGTTGAATGAAAGAGCTTATGAGTTGAAAGAAAAGAGAGCTTATAACAAAATTAAACCAAATTTCATTAAAAAACTAAATTACATTACTTAAAAAGAGGTTACAACTGATTTAAATCAAAATTACATTAAGCTTTTGAAAAAAAACTACACTAGGCTAAAACTAGAAAAGAAAGGAACATTGTGTGTGTGTGATGGGGGTGCTATTTATAGCACCATAGTGAAGCTTCTAGGCCTTTGAGCTCTGCACGCTCCTCTTAATCTACACCCTTCAATTCTTCAATCATTGGATCTTAAGTTTTAGCCGTTGGATCATATGCACACTCACACGGATTGCCAAGCTGTCATTCTTTGATGTGACAGCTTGTGCTAGTTGTGTGAGAGCATTTAGTGTATATATTGAGCTTCACTTGTGCTTTCCCTCTTGTACACGATCCTTGCTTGAGCCAATGAGCCAATGAGAGCTTTGATAAGACTGTTTTGACCTTGCTATTGTGTAAGAGAACCCTTGAATAGACGTAATCACCCTTTGATTTTAATTTGCCCCTTGATTTACCCTGGTGACTAGACGAGGACGATGGATGAATAGTGCATGTGTTTTCCCGCTTGTTTTAACTGACTTAGGGTAAAATCATTTTAAACTTTGGGAAAGTTGCATAAATGGCCCTTGTCTTTGTTTCATAAATGGTGTAGTATAAAAGGACTTTTGTAAATGGCAATTTCAGTCCTTGTGGTTTATAGAAAAGGGTAAATGGACTAGGAGGGCTTTTGGATCCGGGTGAGGCCCATTTAGGTTTAGGGACTATTTTTGGACTTTTCAGAGAATCCCAAACACTTATGTGAGGTGCTAGTATATACTTTCTGTGTTTTTAATTACGAGGTCTAGAAGGTTGTGTTGTAGAATATGTTTAAAGAGTAGGTAAAATGACCCCTCGTATTGTCATTGTCTAGGTAGAAAAGCCCATTTGCTTGAGGACAAGCAAATCCTAAGTGTAGGGGTATTTGATGAGGTGTCATATTATACACTTTTTCAGGGTCATTAAACCCCCTAAATCGTGCATTTATGCCCAAAATAGGTACTTAATCATTCCTTTTCAGGTATTTCTCATTTGGAAGAATTACATGTGACTTAGGCTCATTTGGAGAAGAAACGAACAAGACTACGGACCTACACCAACATTGATCAAGAATTTCTCTACAGTGGCTGACGGCGTCACATGATTCCACGACGGCGTCGGAGCATAAGACCCAACCCAATATCTAGAATATTCTCTTTCATGACGGTGTCACGATTAAAACGCGACGTCGTCACATCGTTTTTCCTATATATACAACCCCAAATTAGGGTTTTGAGTGTGTAACTTTAGAATAAAAAGAGGGTACGAACCCTAGTTCGTTTAGCAGCTATAGAAGATGATTTAAGGCCTAAAAACCCTATTGTACCTCTTCCAATTCATGATTTAATCAAGTAAGGTTACTTAATCATTCAATATGTCTATGTGTTGTTTGATTTATTGTTCTTGCTTTATCTTTAACATGCCTGGCTAAACCTCCTATTGTGTTTATTTATGATTGTATAAAGCCTAGAATGTAGATCTTAGTGGTGTTGCTTCTTGTGATGGATGTGCACGTTAGGTCTTAGAAAACTAGCTTTTCTCTGCATCGCTATTGATATGTCTAGGAAAATATGATTGTGTAGAAAGGATACCATCGGGTAACAGTCTTCATACTACATTGCCCCCTAATATGGTTGATCCACTTTTAATATATTTCACATGCACTTAGTGTACTCCTAGGGGCCGTGTAATAGTCTTCATACTACCTTGCATGTGCATTGCTCTAGCGGCATACTAAGTAGACGGCGGGTTCGTGTAATTCGTTCATGCTTTAGGAAATAGTTACACAGATCATTACAAGTGTGACAAGGCAACAAAACTAGGAGAAGCAATCTAGGGAGTAATACATGATTAAATAAACACAGTCTTTTATCTTATTGTTATCACCAGTAGCTTAGTTAAACAGCTAAAACCAAGCCTCTCTCCAATTATATGATTTACTTGCTTTCCATAAAATATAAAAATACAAAAATAATCTTCTCTCAACCCTTAGAATTCTATTAGACCATGATCAAGCCTTCCTAACCTATTCCTCGAGTGAACGATAAACAACCTCGAATCTTGCCTATACTACACTACAACGATTAGGTGCACTGCCTAGGGAGTTGTAAAACTTCTCGTGTAGAAGTCCTACGACGACCGCACATCAATATCTTGGCAAAATTTGTCAAAAAATATATATATATACTTTAAAAGAATAAAAAGAAAAATAAGACGAGGATGGAGACGATGTGCTCTTGGATGAAAATGATTCCATAGAGCCGAAAAGTGAGAAAGGATGAGCGATACTAAAGAAGGAACGTGTTAATGAAAGGTTGATAGAAAAGATTGATATATCATTTGCACTAACAATTGATGTGCATATGATCCTATCAAGACAAAAGTGGATGATTAGGAATTCAAAGGTTTGTTTAGTGTTTTGTTGGTTGGCAATGTTGAGGAACAAAGGTGGGATGTAAAATGAGGTAGTTCTTTCATGGTGGAAGCATAATGAGAGACTCAACAATGTGATGACTCAATAACACTTGAAGATTGAATATCTTCTTTATGTTCTTCACTCTCTAAAAAGTGGAAAGTTTAGCAAAAGAGTGACATTTGCATTTAGCAAATTCCTTAAATATTTCGGATGAAATAATTAAGTTAGGAGAGATATAGGAGAAATTTTAATAGTAACGGGACTGTTAAAAGAGAAGAAACATTTAGACGTGAGAGGAAACGTTAGAGAAGATAAGTCTTATTTAGAAGTGAAAAGGAACGTTTAGAAGTGAGAAGAAATGTTGGAAGTAAAAAGACTATTAGAAGTGAGACGACAATCAGAAGTGAGAAGACTATTAAGAAAGAAAGGAACCATTTAGAA